>JAABOM020057693.1:20742-51733 GCA_011800125.2 Solanum clarkiae
ATATAATGACAAAGTCAGCTCATTTTCTACCAGTCAAATCTACTTATGGTGTGAAAGATTATGCTAAGTTGTACATTGGTTAGTTGGTTAGATTGCATGGGGTGCCCTCGCCTATCATATCTGATGGTGGTTCTTAATTCACTTCTCACTTCTAAAGGTCATTCGAAAAAGGTCTTTGTACCAAGGTAAAGCTTAGTATGACCTTTCACCCTCAAACAAATGGCTAAGCTGAAAGAACTATCCAAACTCTTGAGGATATGGTTAGAGCTTGTGTTTTGGAGTTTAAGGGTAGTTGGGATGATCATCTTCGAGTGATTGACTATGCTTATAATATTAGCTATCATTCTAGCATTGGTATGGTCCTTTTTTAGGCTCCCTATGGTAGACATTATAGGTCCCCGATTGGGTGGTTTGAGGTAGGGGAAATGGCTTTGTTCAGTCCGGATATAGTTATGGAGGCTATGGAGAAGGTAAGGTTGATTAGAGAAAGGTTGAAAACAACCCAAAGTCGTCAGAAGTCCTATGCCGATGTAAGGAGAAGGGATCTTGAATTTAAGGTTGGTGATTGAATCTATTTGAAGGTTTCACCCATGAAGGGTCTAGTTCATTTTGGTAAAAAGGGTAAATCGAGTTCAAGATTTGTGGGTCCTTATATGGTGTTGATGAAGATTGGTAAGGTGTCCTGTGAATTGGAGTTCCCTAGTGAAGTAGTCTTGGTTCATCCGGTCTTCCATGTGTCTATGTTGAGTAAATGTGTGGGTGACCCAAATGCTATTGTGCCATTGGATGTTATGGGTGTTATTGAGGAAAACTTGATTTATGAGGAAATTCTAGTAGAAATTTTGGATAGGCAAGTGAAGAGGTTGAGGAACAAGGATTTGTTTCCGTCAAGGTTCTTTGGAGAAACCAACAAGTTGAAAGTGCCATATGGGAAGCTGAGGCGAACATGCAAAAATGATAAACCTATCTCTTCCATTCTACTTATACCTAAGGAACTAATTCTAAGTATACTATGTGATTTCATGTCTCATGTATCAGCTCTTATATCATTTGCATGCATTAATGTTTATGTTGACAAGTTCATAGTGATTTTGACACTTTTATGTTGAGATTTTTGAAATAATGTTTAAGTGCAGTGTTTCATTCTTGTGTGGGCTGAAATTATCTTGCTTACTTCTCTTATATACATTTTTTTGGCATTTAGGGACGAATGTTCCGAAGGAGAGATATTGAAATGACCTCAAAAAGTGCCCGAACATGTACCTCGGAAGTACCCATAATCGTAATTTTCATATAACTCAAAATTCGTGCATGATATTAAAAATATGACTTCATATTCTTTATCAGTGGAGAAAATTAAGTGGAAAATGAGCCCAACCCCAATTTTAGGGCAACTGTATCAAAATTTGAAATTTCAAAAGTTTGGAATTATGGTGTTGATCCGCAATGGTATCCGCACAGCCATCACGGACCAGTGGTATTTCGTGCCAATTTTTTTAATCTTGGTCCAAGGCTTTGGGGTCTTGGGCCTAAGCCTTCCCAGCGTAAAAACACCTATACTTAGCCAAATTTTACCTCCATATCATACAAGCCATTCCCCAAAACCTTCTCAAACACTTAGACAATATTTTACTCAAAATCAAGGGTCCCAAACTCATTCCAGATCTTAAGGAACTCACTCAAGTTTCAAGTTGTCAATCTAATCTTCATCATGGAATTCTCTAATGTTGAGATATGTAGCTTTCAACCATTGGGTCCTTTCACCCATGGTGTCCTAGCTTCTTTTTTATATAATTTTCATGTTTCTAAGTTGATTTACTTATGGGTCTTACTTATTATGAATTTGACTAGGAACTATGTTGGGGTTTCACTAAAGTGTGATTGTTTAAGCATGTTTTCAGCTGTGAATCTATGGTCTACATTGAGATTTGATGAATATTTTTAATGTATAGTGCATGAGGGTATTACCAAGTGTTGGTGGGTGGATTTACTTCAAGTTTTCTTACATGATTTCACTCTTTAATTGCATGGTTTTATACTAGCATTTCACACCCATCAACTGTTTAATAAAATGTCCGGTTAATGTTTCTTGAGTTATTGAAGACCGTTGCATGATATATGAGTTAAATGACTTTATGATGATAAAATAGATGTATATATGCGTTGATTTCATGAAAAACATCCATAGTGTTGCAAGTGACCATACCATAGATGAGGGGTATATACCTCATCCACCTTGTCGAGTGGTGGCAATCTCGTACTATCATAGATAAGGGATATATACCTCACCCACCCTATCGGGTGGTAGCAATCCTGTATTACCATAGATGAGGGGTATATACCTCCTCCACCTTGTGGGGTGGTGGCAATATCGTACTACAAAAGATGAGAGGTAGATACCTCATCCACCTTCCAAGCGGGTGGTATGCCATGGATTCCAAGTACTAAGTTGTTTGGTCTATAATGATGGTCTCTTCCTACCCATGTAATATGTTCTATATAAGCAAGTTTTACTTCAAGCATTGTCCATGCATGCCATGTTGATAAAATACTATCTCTTTCTTATGAATATGCATTTTGATCATGTTGCCTATCTCTTGTTGTATTGCATCCTACATACTTAGTACATTCAAATGTAATAACGCATATTCTATGCCTACATTAGGTTACCATGTAAGAACTGGATCCCTTCACGATCATCCCCATACTCCCCATGGCTAGTACTATCTTCTCAAAGCAAGTTTGGTGATCCTCAACTCCAGGGATGTTATCTCTTGTTCTTATGCTATGTAAAGACTCTCATTTTCTATTTGTATGCTTTTGACTATGAGGGTGAGCCCGGAAAGTTGTCTTAGCCCCCAACAATTCTAAGTGTAGACGTGTTGTTGGACAAGTTGTGTAATGATGCTACGAGCTTGACTCTCTTTGACTCTTTGATGTTTTATGTTATGAAAGGCCTCCGTTATCCCCTTATCCTTGTTTTATGCTCTTATTGTTATTCAAATTCGCCCGTGACCAAGGATGTGTAATGATATGTTAAGAGGCTTGTTTGGGACCCCTTCAGGTTTCACATTCGCCATGTCACATCTACGCCCTACGCTTGGATCGTGACAATTTGGCCCAAACATCATAATACTCCTATGTTATCAATAATCAATTTACATTCATGAACGATATGTAACTATTCAATCAAACAAGACACATGATACCATAGGCACTTAGTCAACAATATCAAAGCTATAACACTTAATTCAGGGCCTAAATAATTGATTCAATTGATGATAACCCTAATCTCTCATTCACATATTACATACACCAACAATCTGTGCTAATAATCAAGTCCATCATAATCAAACACTGACAAGGAAAGTTTAAGGATCAAAATGGAATCAAGAACTTACCACAAGTTATGATAGACTTAAATAAGAGAGAGAGAGAGAGAGAGAGAGAGAGAGAGAGAGAGAGAGAGAGAGAGAGAATGAGTAGCCAAGAAACCATTGGTGTTACCAGAATTTCTTGTCAGAAAACACCCACTAAAGCCAAAAAAATGAACGGAAGAATAGAAGGGAAGGAAGTGGGGAGATTCTGTTGAATTAGGGTAAATGTGGGGTCAAAATATTTTGACCCCCCTTTTATACTATATCAGGTCAATGATTAAAAGTTACCAGATTGGGTCTACAAAACCCTGATTATGAGTCATAGTTATGTCTATGACTAGTAAGTCCTTGTAGTGTAGAACATTCAATACTTACAAAAATTCAGAAACATACCTGGGTTCGATGAACCCCATTGACGACTCGTAGTTTGATCTACGAGTCATAAAGTTGGCTCATGGGTGGAGTGTACACTGTTCATGCTTACTATAATTTTCTACAAGATGGAGTTACGCGTCGTAAAGTGCAATATGACTTGTAAAACCAGTCATAAAACCCATATCTAGTGCAATTCTCAGTAAAATTAACAATCTTTTGTCCATTACCTGCATACCCTTCATAAAATGTACTTGTACCCTATATGCAACAAAACCAATGTCAAAAGTAACAAGAAAAACATAGCTAAACAACTACCTAAGAATCCAAAAATTGAAAATAAACATAAAATCGAGCTAAAACATAAAAAGTTCTTGTGTTGCCTCCCAAGTAGCGCCTGATTTATTGTCGCGACATGACTTAGACATTTTGAGTAGTTAAACTTTATCGATTGCCCAAACCTCATTTTCAATTCATCAGGATGCTTCATAGACCGGTGGGTATGAATCTGTATTGTCCAGAATCTATATCCACTAGAGCTCTCCCCGTGGCCAGAAATGGTCTGCCCAAGATAATAGGAACTTCAAAATCAACTTCAATATCAAGAATCCCAAAATCCGTAGGGATTATGAATTTGTCCCCTTTCACCAACACATCCCTTCTAGTTTCCTGACTATTCTATCCTCCATTAACAACTGCATCTTAGTAAGAGTATGGGCACCGAAATCAAGCTTCTTAAAAATTGCAAGAGGCATCAAATTGATACTAGCACCCAAATCACAAAGTGCTCTTGCAAACTCTACATCTCCTATAGTGCACAGTATCATGAAATCACCTGGGTCTTTACTCTTTGAGACAATGACTTAGTAGTGATAGAACTACAATATTGCTTGTGACTCATAGGCTCTTTCTTAGTAACCAAGTCTTTCGTATACTTTGGATAACCCGACATCTTCTTTAAAGCTTCAATCAAAGGGATATTAATGGATAGTTGCTTGAGTATAGACAAAAAGTGTTTGAACTTGCCTTCCTCCTCCCTCTTTTTGAGTCTTTGAGGGAAAGGAGGTAGAGGCCTTGGGACGGTATTATACTCTTTGACTCTTCAACCACTTTACCTGCCCCATCATTGACCCAATTATCTCCTTCAACAACATTCTTACATGCAACTATCTTCTCACTAACATCATCTACCTCAATCGGCATAGGAGGGTCAATGGCACTCTTTCCACCTCTAGTTGTAACCACCATAGATTTCCCTTCGTTATTTGGATTTTGATTTGTGTTGGCAGGCAATATGCCTTTCTGATACTGATTCAATTGAGTAGAAACTTGACCAAATTGTTTCTCAAGTTGTTTAATGGCCACCAAATCAGAATCTGTCTTTTGATTAATGCTTGAAAAATTGGACTTCATTCCCCTTAGATTTTCATCTTGGGTTTTGACCTTTCTTCGACAAATGACCAAACATCTCTTCAATTCTAGAATCACTTGTACCAGTGTATCGGTTATGTGGTGGCACATATGGACCATTCCTAAAATCATCTCTTCTTCCCCAATCTACTTTAGGACCTATATTGCTCTTATAATAACTTCCTTAGTTATCTCTATAAGCTCCTTCTCTATTGTAGTTCTGACTTGGTTTCCTTGACTTTAGCACTAATAGTTCAAATTGAACCTTTAGGTATTGGTTCGAAAATCCACTACTTGATCACTCACAAAGCAAGCAGCCTCATCATAATTAAGCACATCATACATGGGTGCACGTGGAGGTTGGTGGACTACCGCATTCACTCATTCCTTATTTTACTTAATCATCACATCCATGCTTGTGATGAGTTGAGCAAGTTATTGCATGATTTGCACATTGATTTTAGCTTGGTCTGAACCAATGTTAACAACATATGAACTCCTTATAGAAGCTCTCTCTCATTGGCTACAAGCACTATTAGTTTTAACCACTTGTTCCATCCGTTCAACAATTCTTGTGAAAGGTTGATCCCAAAACATGCCCCCTGTTATAGTATTTGCACAAGCTTGGCTATTCTAATCCAGGAAAAAATAAAAGATCTCTACCAAGGTATAATCCACAATCTTGTGGTCATGGACGCTTCTCAAGAACTTAGTAAACCTCTCCCATGTAGTACTAATTGAATCACTCGAAAGTTACTTAAAATTGTTGATTTGATCTTTTAACTTGAGCTTCTTTGAACTCGGGAAGTACCTTTACAAGAAGGTATATTGCAAATTCGTCCAACTGGTTATCAAAATTTATGGGAGCTCCAATAGCCACAATGTTGCGTTACCTGTAAGAGATAATAGGTAGACAAGAAGGCCTACAACATCCATAGATAGATTTTGTGTCTCCATTACACTCTTGCACATAAATGCGACATTATGCAAATGGCTATGTTGATCCCCTGATGGTAGACCAACAAATAACCCATGATTTTGAAGCTTTTGGAGTAACCCACTAGAAATAGTAAACTTTGTGTCGACCAGTAGTGGTGGCAATACAATAACCCCGATAATATCCATAGCCATAGGGTTCAATCTATATTGGTTCTATAGATAAGCATTGTAATTGAAATCCCTAGGTTGTGGAACATTCTCCAAAGGAGGTGGGCTTATATCCCTATCATCAATATCATCATTCCGATTTTCAGCTTCATTAACCTTAATATTGGCATTTGCTTGAGTCATTCTTCTTGTAACTCGTTGGATCTCTTGATAAATTAGAGCCAAAAGATTGACTTGACTCCTTGTATTTGGCATACAATACAAAACAAAACAAAAAAAGTAAAATACAAGGGAACTAAGAAATTAACACTTGAATTATACTACTTGTGAATTCAAACAAAGTCTCCCCGTACTCCCCGACAACGATGCCATTTTCTTTACTCACGCTCAAGATACACTCTCTTTCGAGGTCAAAGTGATCTTTGTCAATGTAATAAACCTAATGAAGGTTAGGGTCGAATCCCACAGAGAATACAGACTTTCCAAATCGATTCAACAATAAATAATTCAAGTAATAACTCAATTTCCTAAAAAGGGTGAGGGTTGCAATGATTGATAAGAAATTTAAATAAATTAACTAAAATGGAAGACAATCAATAATGGAGAACAACTTGGGTATTATTTTCCCCATGATTTACTAACTCAACATCCCCGGATATTACAATTCTCAACTAGAATATCGCATGGAGGACGGTAATTTAAGTTCTTCCAACCTCGCATGCGGGACGGTAATTTAAGTTCTTCAAACCCTTTAATCAAAGGTGAAGGTCAAATTTCACTATGACTTGGCCCATCTTCAAAGTGTGCTATACTAACTATTACCCAATATCCCAGTCAACCTCCCCTTGGTCGAGCTCGGTTGATTAGACGAGAACACATCATCAAATCCTATAAATGAATCTTTTTTCCTATTTATTACCACCTGGATTAGGAAGGTAATATTAAGTGAGTTATAATGTTGGCCACCACTAGAAAACATGAAAAATGAAGAAAATTAATTAATACATGCAAATACCCATTCAAAGAATCGCAAATAATCTGGATTTATTTAATTTGATCTTCATGGTTCCTACAACGCCAAGTTGTAGGTTTAGCTGCTCATGCTACGGAAAGATAAAAAAAAACTATGATTTGAGAAAACATAATTAATCTCTTACCCAAATAGATTGAAGAACAAGTAAATCCAATTTGTATTGAGAATCACAAGGTTGAAAGATACAATAAAGACGCAAGTGTATTCTCTTCTCCAATATTTAGTTTCCAAGTCTAAAATCTTAAAAATGCTCTAATGATGTTCTCTCCTTTATTTTGTTGTACTACATACTAAAAATAAACTAATTATACTATTATAGTATTTATAAACAAGTCCCTAAAAATATTTTAAAAAAATTGATCGGCGTGTTCTACGGCTCGCTGTTACGACTCGTAACTAGGTTTATAGTCGTAATTGAGATTTCCGGTTTAGCTTCTTGAATCTTGGACTTCACTATTATGAAATATTTTCATGAGTCATAGTCTGATCTATGACTCGTATTGACCTCTCATAGTCCTCATCTGTATCTTTTAGTCTTTCTCTGATCTTTCTCTGGAAATCAACGTGAAACCCCTCAATACAACTCATAGATTGAACTACGAGTCGTAAAGAGATCTCATGTGACTGAACTTTCAAATCTTTAGACTTTCATCCAACACTAAAAATCTTCACAAAACTACCTTTATGACTCGTAGAATGTCTTACTACTCATAAAGGGTCTCGTATGTCCTCAAAAATCAGAAAAAGTCTACAACTTTCGCAAAATCATACTAATCATGTTTTCCTGCAAAAAAATACAAAAACACATAAAAACTACAAAGTTGCATCGGCACTACACAAAATTCTAAATTTTAGGCATCAAGTATGCTATATTTTTACAACATATCAAGGGTTCACCATGAACAGTAAAGCTAGTCTTGAATGCTGAGTACTAGCCACGAGATAGTGGAGGAGTGATTGTCCCTACATGGTTAAATCATGCAAAGTAAATATGCATTAGTACGTGGGAATGTACTAAGTATGTGAGATGCAATGCATTGATGAAGTTGTAATTCCATAATTATTAAACATAACATATAAGTATATATATGATAAAAGATACATATAGTAAGATAAAGCAAGCACATGGAACATGAGTTAAGATCAATATGAGACAATACAAAAGATAGAACATACAATGGAAACATAAGATAAGGTCATACAACTTGTAGGAATGGACCATAACCGAATAAGACTATGTGAGCTACTCTATGGAATACAATTAACTCCTTCTATTAGAAAAAGGCCAATGCACTCCTTCCATTGAGAAAAGGGGAATCTACTTGCCAAGGTAGATATCCAAACTTAGTAACTTTACAATTGCATCTTTTATAATATTTATGGCCTAGGTGAATCTACTAGCCTAGACTATAAGGATCATATAGTGGCACATAGTTAGGGACATTGAGATTTAGCTTCAATGGTCATGCCTCAACTAACGGGATGATTCTCAATCTCTAGTCTTGTTGGTGCTAAGTCATTCCATGAAATCTTATAATATATTCTTAGAATCATAAGTAGTAGTCAATAAGAGTAACTCGAAACATAGGAATCTTTCTTAAAACTCTTTTAGAGACATTTACATTATACATATGTCTTGAAAAAATTTATTTGTCAAGATCTTCATTAATTCCCTAATCATAATCGTAAATTATAGAAAACATTACCTCAAAACTATGTGCTGTGAACTTTTATCATGGAACAGTAATAAAACCACATAATCTATATGGAAATTTCCTTTAAAAAAGAACATAAAAATGCCCATCCTTTATCACATAAGAAACCATTATGGGATCATCATCAATAGTCAAATATGCATATTTATATAATAAAACAGTAATTGAACTTCATACGTATTATTTAATAATATAAATATCATGAAATAATTATAGGCATGCACACTCACTCGAGAAACTTAAAGAAAAGATAAAATACTTATTAGAAAATTTTATAGGTAAAATGAAATTGAAGCCTTTGAGGAAGAAACCTTGGAAACTCTAGCCTGGTTCTTGAGAGCCCTTTTTGTCTTAGTAAATTTGGAATTGAAAGAATGAGAGAATAAGGGGGGGTGGGGTGATTCTAGGGCTTGAAGGCTAATAGAGGTTCCCTTTTCTATCCCAACATGATGTAGTTTAGAGATAGAAAGAATGGAAATGACAAAACTGTTCCTAATTAAAACTACGAAGATCATCCTACGAGACCTCGATTACAGGTCATGAGTCACTTCGTCTGGTAACACATCTGAAATTCCTGAAAACCAACTTTTTTAAACCCCAAAGTTATGAAGCCATGGTACTGGCCGTATGATCCTTTAGCACTATCGTTGAACTCATAGAGTCCTTCTATACTTAGTCATTTTTCACCTTGTTCTTGGCCTCATTCCATGAAGAACATTTACGGGTTGTATACTATTTCACGGTTTATCTAATAATGAATAGGTCATCCTTCAGAAATCTACAAATTTCCTTCATGTTTGGGGTCCCACTCACGAAACCATCTACAGGTCATCACTTGATCTATGGGTTACCCAAAACATGGAAACTTTTCTCCTTCCTGAAGTTCTTTCTTTAAGAATAGAACCTACGAGATACATGTCCACTTAAGGGCTGTAAGTCACGCTGTAAACCACGCTTTAGGTCATTATTTTGAGCTAACTTTTATGTATTTAAGGCTCCCAAAATGGGGGTCATTACAATATCTCCCCCTTAGGAATATTCGTCCTAGAATGTACTCAAGGGCAGACTCTAAGGAGAAAACTAGCAGCTAATAATCCATTATGCATGTAAAAATGCAAGTTAAACATCATTTCTCAAGAAATTCATATTTTACACATTAAACATGTCTCAAAACAGTTCATAAACATGAAAATGAGTTTATACATCATGAAAATTAAAATGCATGGAGTTGAAGGTCTATTGAAGAATTTCTTAATACCTTAAGATTGAGTAGAGTGGAATATATGTGGGTAATGCTTCAACATATTCACTTCCGCTTCCCATATAGCACCCCTGACTTATTGGTTTGTCCAAAGCACTTTGATGAGTGAAACGTCTTTGTTCCTTAGCTTTTCACTTGCAAGTCTAGAATTTTAACTGGTATCTCTTCATAACTCAAATCCTCTTCAATGTTTATATCATGAAAAGGAACTATGGAACTTGGGTCACCTATGAATTTCCTCAATATTGACACATGGAAGACCATGATGAGTGTATAACTTACATTCATTTCTTACTCATTTCGCATGATTTGATATTTTTAATCTTATACGTTGAGGATAATTATGTTTGGAACAGTCTATGTTTCATGTGCATATGATTTAGATTTGGCTCTACTAGAAAGAATTGAAATTGCAGATGAATTGGAGCAAAAAGGAGATGAAAATGAAAATAATTATACCTGGAAGCAAATACACTCTGCTAACATGGACTTCATGCATGTGAATGCGGAGTAGTGGACTTGAAATAGTTGCGAACGCGCCTAATACTGGCGCATAAGCGGAGCAGCAAGAGACAAACATATACGATTGCAGAATTCTTGGGCGCGAACTCGGAAGTATTAACATAAGTTGATCTCCACGATCACAGTCAAAGCTCTGCAAACACGGAATACATTGATAATCATTGTCAGGTAAATTCAATAAATGCACCATGTCAGTACCAAAATCACATACACATGTACCCCCAACCCTTCTTTTATATATCTAGATACATTGACATGATATTTATACTCGAGAACTCTCCTCCATACAAATTTGAAGAGGGAAAACACACCTTACAATAGACTTTAGCTTAGGGTAAGGATCTGTAGAAAGTTTTTTACAAATTCATGAGTAGAATGAAGAGTGTGAGTTTCACTAGTATTTATCTTTCACTCAGTCTTTTTTTCATTGTTCTTGAATGCATAATTTGAAGATTTAATTGATCTTGGATATTAATTTTTTTTATAGGTCTTGATTATTTCTCTTGGTTTCATGCTTAGTTGATGATTTACTTCTAAAATCATGTGGTTTCCTCCCAAATAGCTTTGATTGATTAAATTGATTCATAGGTTCATGCCTACCTTCATGTGTAATTTATGATTTAAGGTCACGAACTTGAATCTAGCTTAGATCTTCTATTATTTCTTTAGTTTGAGTAGGTAAAGTAGGAGGATTTGTATGATAGTCATGGGTTTATATGTTGAGGTCCTCCAATATGACTTAATGACAATGGTCTTAGGAGTTTTGCTTTAAGGTAATCGAGCCAAGCATGTCTTTGAGTGGTTTGTGTGAGAGACCGTACTAGGCTCTTGTAAAATAACACATTATCATAACTGCGGTATGGTTACAAGCAACCTAGCCTATCCATAGAGTTAATTTGATGCTAGGTGTGATGGATCGATTAAGCTTTGATTGATTCCTATATCCTCATCCTTGGTCCCTTACTTGATCAATCCTTGCCCCATTTTCCTTTTCATATTAGTAGTTATTGTTAGCTTAGTCTCCTCGTAATTAATTAGAAATTGCTTGGTGCTTGCTTATCCAATCGAAACTAGTAGCTGATAGTCCTTAGCTGATTCAATCGCTAACACATTATTCCCTATAGGATTTTACCCTGATATCTAAAGTTAGGTTATTATGCTGATGATGACCACCCTTTTTCCTTTGAATAGTCGAGTTGAGAGATAATAAAAAATGACATTGCCAGGGAATCAGCGAGTTCATGACTAAAGTATTTGTCATGCTTTTTCCTTGTAGTTAGAGTTGTTTTTACCATTTTCTTGTTGTTTTTTTTGTTGAAAAATAGGTGTTAAGATAGAGGACGACAAGAATGACCATTATGAGAATGTTGTAGATACGAATGATATGTACGGTGTTCATTGGGACCAAGTGGGAAGCACAGGTGCTATTCAACTACCCCCATTAGCTGTAGGAGTTAATTTTCATGTGGAAAGCACTATATTTCAACTCCTCCAGTTGAAGGGATTTTTTGGAGCACTTGGCCATGAGGATCCTCATGAACACCTCTCGGAACTTTGTTGATGAATGTCTTTCATTGAATTTCAGGGGAGTAAGCTAAGAAGCCACGAGACTGAGGTTGTTTCCATTTTTTATTAGCGAAGAGGCTGTGAGGTGGCTAGCCGAGTTGCCTTGTTATTCTATTATTTCATGGTAGGAGCTAGAAAATACATTCCTTGAAAGATTTTTCTTTACCTCGAAGATGATAAAGTTGAGAATAAGTATTGAGAACTTCAAGCAAATTAAAGGTGAGCCATTGCATGAGACATTGCTTTGATTTTTGAAACAATTACTTCAATGCCCTAATCATGGAGTTTTTGGAGCATATGTTATTGTAATACTTCTATGTAATCCTTGATGTGGTTACCAAAGTGGTAGCTAACCAACAGGTGATATGAGTACTAATGACACAAATATTCACCAAAGGTTTTGAACTCCTAAATGGCATGCAGAAGTTAACCGAGCATGGTATATGAGGGATGACATCGCACCTTCAAGTCACAGGGGCCCATCCAACGAGTTGCTGGTTAAATATCAAGATAGGGATGAGAATAGGGCTAAGATTTAAACTCAGCTTGACCTCCTGACTAAGCATTTTATGGAAGGAAATTGTAAAAGTGCAAATGTTATGGGAGCTTCTAGCTATATGATATTTGATGGTGCACTATTTAAATGTGGTTATGATAAGGAGGTCTATTATATGGGAAACCAAATGGCGGGTTCGCGGCCGGCTTTTACATGTACACCCAAGAATCAAGGTTGGAACAATAATATTGGGTGGCGAGATCGTGTATGGTCTGAACAACCTCAAGTTAGGGGTTAGAGAAACCATGATAGGATAGGAGATAGGTATGTTCCACCCTATGATAGGATGTAAGCTGCTGACCTTGTGGTGAATCAAGAGAATCATCGAACTAAAGACATGTTCACCTAATCTTGAACAAGGTAGAAGCTCCGATAAAGTTTTGAAAGAGATGATGTCTGACAGTTTGGAAACATACAGTTGAGTCAAATAGTAACGTCACATTCAACTTCTATTAAGCACTTGGAAACTCAGCTTGGAAACATATCAACTCATCTAAATCAGCAACCAAAAGGTGATTTTCCTATTGACACAGTGGCAAATCCTAAGGGAAATGATCAGAAATACTTAGCTATCACTACTCGTAGTGCAAAAGTTGTGAAGGCACAAAGCTTTCATTTGTTGTTAAAGACAGCCAGAATGAAATGGGAGTAGATGATGGTGCAGTGAGTATTGAAATTGATGAGAGTATAGCTAATGATGAAGTTGGTGATGCTCTTTGAAATATCAAGAGTGACAAACAAGAGAAGATTAGGGATGATGTTGTGAATGTAAAGAAAACATTCCCCAAGCATTCAAGTCCAGTTGTGAGGTTGAAAATACCTCAAGTCAAGATTGATGCTCCCTTTCCTCGACAATTGAAAAAGAAAGAGGAGGATGCCAAATTTAAAAAAATCACTGTATGTTCAATTCTCCATCCATAAACATTCCCTTAGTTGAGGCACTAACTGAAATGCCAAGATATGCAAAATTTATGGAGTTGATGTCAAAGAAAAGAGCCCTTGAGTGTGAGATGATTAAGGTGTCTCATAATTGTACTGCTATCTTGACAAAAGCTGTAGTTGTGAAGAAAGAAGACCCTATGCTTTTAAAATACATTGCACCATTAGAGCTTACGAGTTAAATGAGGCATTATATGATTTAGGCGCAAGCATAAATCTTATGCCCTTGTCTATATTCGAGGAATTGGGGTTAGAAGCTCCTTCACCAACCAAAATGCATTTTCCTATGGCTGATCAACCTATCAAAAGACTAGTGTGGATTCTTAATGGTGTTGGTAAAGGTAGAAAAATGTATTCTTCCCGATGACTTTGTGATCCTGGATTGTGACGTGGACACAAATGTGCCAATTATCTTGGGAAGGCCATTTTTAGCCACCGAAAAAGCAGTTGTGGATGTAGAAAAAGGAGACCTGAGGTTCAAGGTAAATGATGATGAGGTGGTATTCAATATTTGCAAAACTCTAAAAATGATGAAAGAACTCCAAGTGATATCAATTATTGACCATTCATGGGTGACTTGAGGGGATAGAAGGACTATGACTTGCCTCAATGTTAACTATGGCTTGGAAGGCAACCTAAGGTAGTTAGGTAAGATTTTATCTTAAATAATGGGTGTTGAATTGTGCAGTTTTGAAAAGGGAGAATTTGAAGTGAAGGATAAAAGGGGCAACCTATTGGGTTTGGTCGGCGAATCACTAAAGTGAAACGATGATCGCGCATCTGACCACCTTTGGAGTCAGTCAAAGACCCTAGAGGTGTTGTCAAATTTGGCAGTCTTCATTGCAATTTAGTGGATCACCAACCTAGTTGAGTGATGGTCAAAATCACCGCCCTTTGTGACTGAAGTTAAGGTTTGATTTTTGTTAAAAATATCAGTTTCAGCACAATCGATGTACCGCCGAACCTATTTGGCATGGAGAGTCAACGTCGCCAACTCCTCACACCTGACTGACCTACTAAAGGCTTTTCAAATTCCTTTGCCTTTTCACTTTTCATATTCCCTGCTTTCACTTCCTTCACAATCCAATAACCCCCTTTAGTCTTTTACTTAGAAAATTTTATTGGAGTGAAGAGGATTCATAAACAAAGGTTCATACAAGGTTCTTATTTATTTGTTCATCATAAGAAAGGTATGTTCTTTGTCATTAACTTTAAGTTCTTTAGTGGGTATGAAACCCTTGCATTGAAGAAGGTTTGCAGGTATTTTTACAAGTTGATAATCATGTTTTATGACTAGAAATTGATGGAAATCATATGGGTGATATATTATGATGATTTTGAAACCCTTTGTGATAAGTATGTATGGGTTAATTGGGTTTTTGATTTACTTATAATAGCTTGAAATTATTGGCATGGACATTGTGATGTAGGGCTCAATGTAGTTGATTTATTGTCCAGATGTTGAATGTTAGTTTGTATTGTCTTAATTTTACTATTGATGCATTGTTGAATGCTTTAATCTAAGATAGTATCGTCATCATGAGAATGCTTGAATGAAAATGCATGCTTGTTGTATCGATTTCTCTTTTGGGATAGGGGTGAAGTTTAACACTAAAACCTTTTGACCAAAGTTCACTTGCCCTATGATAGATTGGGTGACATCATTCTTATGGGTACGTCATCGCTTGAGGGAGTTTATAGCCATGTTGATCAAGTGATTATAGGAATAAATGAATAAACATATATTGGGTATGGAATGCAGGTCAGTGTGTGATGATCCTCATCGTTTTCATGAAATATGATAAAGTTTTGAATGCATGGGCATTGGACTTCCAAGTTATCTTCGGCGATAGTGATTTTGACCGTCGAATATGATTGGACAATTTGCCAAAGGGCCATATACACCACCTTGTCTGACTTGTCACGACCCAAGCCTGGGGTCTAGACGTGACATGACACATGGGGAAGCCCAAGCAAGCCTCTTAATATATCATTATATATCCTTGAACGCTGAAGTAATAAAATAACAATAAGATATAGTAAATGGGGATAACCGGGGCTAACAGACATCTTTCAAAGCATCAAACATCATAAAGTCAAGAGAATCAAGGCTCAAAGCATCAAATACATATCTTGTCCAACAACACGTCTAAACATAGAACACAGTGGGGACCAAGAAAAGCAACCTGGCTCATCCTCATAGTCAAGTATACAATAAAAAGGAAAGAGAGTTTTTATACATATCATAAGATCAAAGTCAATGTCCTCGAAGTTGAGGTAGACATACTTGCTTTTTAGGGAAATCGCACTAGCTACATGGAGGAGGAGGATGGTCAAGTAGGGCTCCAGTTCCTCCGTGGTGATATCATATAGGCAAAAGTATACATTAGTGTGTTTCAATGTACTAAGTATGCAAGATGCAATGCAAGAATAGATAGGCAACATAGTCAAAATGCATAATTAGGAAATAGATGAATATATAACAGTATGGCATGCATGATACTTGAAATAAACATGCTTATATATAGAACATATTACAAGTATAAAAATAGAACATCATCATAGACCAAGAAACTTAGTATTTGGAATGTAAAGTAGACCACTTTTAGAAATAATTGAGGTACCAACCCCTCAATTGGTTGATGGCATACCGCCCCCATCTAAGACGATTGAGGTGCCAACTCCTTAAATTGGTTGATGGAATACCTCCCCCATTCGAGATGATTGAGGTACCAACCGATTAATTAGTTGATGTCATACTTCCTCCATCTGAAACGATTGAGGTACCAACCCCTTCAATTAGTTGATGGCATACTGCTCCCATCCAAGACGATTGAGGTACCAACCCCTCAATTGGTTGATGGTATACCACCCTCATCTAGGTGATTGAGGTATTACCTCTCAATTGGCTATGGTCAACTTATAACACGATAGATACTTCCCATGATGTCAACACATACATACTACTCATGACACCGACACATACATACTTCTCATGGAACCAACATATACATACTTCTCATGACATCAGCACAATAGATACTGCTTATGATATCAACACATTCTTATTACCTATTTATCATCAAAAAGTCACTTAACTTATGTGCCAAGTGCTAGGCCTTCAACAACTTAATATACAATAATCGGACATTTCATCAAACACTTGGTGGGTGTGCAATGCTAGTACAAAATCATGCAACTAAAGAGTGAAATAATGCAAGAAATCTTGAATTAAATCATCCCACCAATACTTGGTAACACCATCATGCAATATACATCAAAACCCTTCATTGAATCTCAAGATAGATCAAAGATTCATAGCTTAAAACATGCTAGAACAGTCATACCTCTATAAAACCTCAACATAGTTCATAGTCAAATTCACAATAGAAAACCCATATGTAAAACCCACTTAGGAACATGTATGTTTTGGTAAAAAGTAAGCTTGGGCACCATGGGTGAAAGGACATAATGATTGAAACCCATAGACCTTGACTTTGGAGAATTCTTGAATAAGATTGGAAATGGTGACTTGAAGCTTGAGTGAAATCCTTAAGATCCGGATTAGTTTTGGGACTTGAGTTTTGGGATGAAATATTTGTCTAAGTATATGGGTGAGTATTGGAGAATGTTTAGTATGATATGGTGTTGAAATATGGCTAAGTATAGGTATTTTCACTCATGGAAGGACTTAAGCCCAAGACCCAAAAGTCTTGGACCAAACAAGAAAAGCAGTCAACAAAATACTCATCTGTGTCCCCTGGCCGCGTCGTGCCAGGGGTGCACAGAGCTCACTCGAAATTGATTTTTGAGAAAATGAAATTCTGATTCGTTTGCTCTAAAATCAGGGTTAGAACCTTTTTCCACTCAACTTGACCCCCTGATCATGGATATGAAGTCGGATTTTTGATATCACGCACGAATTTTGAGATATATGAATATTACGACAACGGGCAATTTCGAGGCACATTTTCTGGCACTTTTTGTGGTCGTTTCAATATCTCTCCCTTGGGAATATTCATCTCCGAATTCAAAGAAACATAGAGGAGAAGAGTAATCATGAAGAAAGCAGCCTCAACAAGAATGCAATAATAAACTTAAACACCATTTTCCAAATCTCAACATAAGTGTAAATATTACAAGAACTTTATCAATATAATCATCAATGCATGCAAATGACTTAGGAGCTAAATCATGAGACATGAAATCACATAGAAGACTTAGAATTAGTACCTTAGGCTTTTGTAGGATTGAAGGGATAATGATATCATTTTTCATGTCCGCTTTGGCCTCTCATATAGCACTTTCAACTTGTTGATCCTCCAAAGGACCTTAACGGAAGCAACATCTTTGTTCCTCAACCTCTTCACTTGTCTATCCAGCTTCTCTACTAGAACTTCTTCATAAGTTAAGTTGTATTCAACCACCCGACAACATCAAGAGGCACAATGGCATTCCGATCACCCACACATTTCCTCAACATAGACACATGGAAGACCGGATGCACCAAATCCATTTCACTAGGCAACTCTAACTCATAGGCCACCTTGCCAATCCTCCTCAATACCCTATAAGGTCCCACAAATCTTGGACACAATTTACCCTTCTTACTAAAATAAACCACACTCTTCATGGGTGACACCTTCAAATAGACCCAATCACCAACTTTAAATTCAAGTTCTCTTCTTCTCATATCGGCATAGGACTTTTGGTGACTTTGGGTTTTTTTAAACATTTCTCTAATCAACCTTACCTTTTTCATAGCATCCACAACCAGATCCCGACCCAAAAAGTCATTTCCCTCACTTCAAACCACCCAACTAGTGATGTACAATGTCTACCATAGAGGGCCTCAAAAGGAGCCATACTAATCCTAGAATGATAGCTATTATTATAAGCAACTCAATCAATGGAAGCGTCCCAACTATCTGGAACTCTGAAATATAAGCCCTAAGCATATCCTCATGAGTTTGGATAGTTCTTTCGGCTTGGCCATCCGGTTAAGGATGAAACGCCATACTGAGCTTTACCTTGGTTCCATGACCCCTTTGGAAGGACCCCCAAAAGTGTAAAGTGAGTTATGTACCACGATATGATATGATATACAAAGGCACCCCATGTAACCTCACCAACTCATGAATATATAATTTAGCATAGGAAATGAGGTGAATTTGTCATTCTATCAACCACAACCCAAATAGAATCAAAACCCTTTCTAGTCTTAGGCAACCCAACCTCAAAATTCATATTGATTTCCTCCTACTTCCAAGTAGGAATCTCTATGTCGTGGGTTAGGTCACCCGGCCTTTGTTGTTAGGCTTTGACTTGTTGGAAACTATTACAACCGGATACAAATTTGGCTGTATATTTCTTCATACCACCCCACCAAAACACATCCCTCAAATCCCTATACCTCTTTGTAGAACCAGAGTGAATAGAATAGGAAGAATTATGAGCCTCATCAAGAATTTTGCTCTCTCAAGCCATCAACACAAGGCACACACAATCTACCTTGGTACCTATGGGCATCATATCCCCCTCGGGAGAAAACCTCCACCTTGCCCTGGTTCATCAGGACCTTTGAGTCTAACAAGGGGGATCAAGATCTTACTTTGCTTTTACCTCATAAATTAAGGAAGATTTTGAACCATTAACAACCACAATGCCACCATTATCCACCTTTTCCAACCTAATCCCCAATTTAGCCAACCGATGGACCTCCCTAGCCACCTCTTTGCCTCTATCATCAACATGCGCTAGGTTACCCATAGACACCCTACTCAAAGCATCCACCAAAACATTAGCCTTACTGAGGTGATAATATACACTCATATTATAATCCTTAAGAAGTTCTAGGAACCTTCTTTGCCTCAAGTTGAGATATTTTTGAGTGAACACGTATTGGAGACTCTTGTGATCGATAAACACATCAACATGAATCCCATATAAATAATGATGCCAAATTGTCATAGCAAAAACCACCGTAGCTAATTCAAGATCATGAGTAGGATAATTCTTTGCATAGACTTTGAGTTTCCTAGAAGCATAGGCTATAACCTTAATATTTTACATCAACACACAAGCCAAACCAATCCGGGAGGCATCACAGTACACAACAAATCCTTCTAACACTTCTGATAGAGACAAGATAAGAGTGGACACAAGCTTATACTTCAAAGTTTGGAAACTCTTTTTACATTCATCCTTCCACACAAACTTAGCCTTCTTTTGGGTCAACTTATTTATGAGAGAAGCAATAGAAGAGAACCCATTCACAAACCTCCGATAGTAACCCGCTAAGCCCAAGAAGCTTCCAATGTCTGATGGGGTCAATGGTCTAGGCCAATTTCTAATCACATCCATCTTTTTAGGATCCACCTTAATACCATCGCCCGACACCATATGCTCTAAAACGGGACCTCTTTCAACCAAAATTACAATTCTCATATTTAGTATACAACTTTTCTTCCATCGATATTTGTAGCACTACCCTCAAATGAGCCACATGCTCCTCCTTACTATGATAATAGATCAAAATATCATCAATGAAGACCACTACCAACAAGTCAAGGTAACGTTTAAATACCTTATTCATAAGATCCATGAATATAGTTGGTGCATTGGTCAACCCAAAATACATAACAACAAACTCATAATGCCTATCCCTAATCCGGAAGGCCGAATTGGGAATGTCACACTCCCTCACCTTCACTTAAGGATACCCAGACTGAAGATCAATCTTATAGAAGTGACTAGCCCCTTGAAATTGGTCAAACAAATCATCAATTCTTGGTAGAGATACCCATTCTTGATGGTGATGCTATTAATTTGCCGGTAGTCAATACACATTCTAAGAGACCTATCCTTCTTCTTCACAAAAAACACTAGTGCACCGCAGGGTGATTGGCTTGGCCTAATAAAACCCTTCTCCAAAAAGTTCCTCAATTGCTCCTTCAACTCCTCTAACTGGGCCAGGGCCATACGGTACGGGAGAATAGAAATAGGTTGGGTATCGGGAAGGAGGTCTATACCAAGATTTGTTTCCCTTTTAGGAAGAACACTGGGAATGTCATTTGGAAAGACATCAAGAAACTCATTTACCACCGGAACCGACTCTATTAGAAGGTCTTTGGAATCCACATCCCTAACCCTTACAAGATGATAAAGACACCCCTTAGAGATCAGCTTTGGGCTTTAATGCAAGAGATAAACCTACCCTTGACCACCATGTCATGACTCTCCCACTCAAGGACCGGTTCATTTTGGAATTGGAACTTGACCCAACGGGTTCTACAATCAATAGAGGCGTAACATGCTTGCAACCAATCCATCCAAAGAATGACATCAAAATCAATCATATCTAACTCAACAAGATCACAAGGAAATATTTTATGGAAGATGCAAATGGGACAATTTCTAGATTGCATCAAAAGAGATAAATGTTGACTAATCTGGCTAACATTGAACTTGGTAAAATGAAATGGTTGAATAATTGAAAAATGAGATTATTTATGAATACAAATTGAATGCTGAGATTAGGCGTTAAATATCTGGTAGTAGATCCATAATCAAAAAAGTGTTTGTGATTGTTCAAAAAGAAATGAAACAAAAAATATGGTAGAGCTAGGACAGTTATTGTAAGAGGTCTACCCAATGCTAGATGCAGAGACACATGATAGATCAATATAAACATCATGAGTTGTCCCGTAATAAAACAAGTTGTTGCTGATACTTTCTTCTTGGTTCTTTTAGCAATAATAGATGCACCAATAGGAGTATACACCTCATAAGACTCACAATAATTCGGGCTCAACATGAAACTTTTTGGCAACAAGAGGAATAACAAAATAAAGAGTGGCACCTGGGTCTATCAATGCATACACGTCAAAATTAAAGACTTTTAACATACCAGTGATGACATCGGGCACCTCATCAACCTCTTGACTCCCATGTAAAGCATAAAACTGATTGTGCCTTAGGGCACCACCTTGTTGACCTTCACTACCCAAAGGAACTGCATTAGCACCCCAACCTTGAGAATGAACATCCTTACCCTAATTGGGATTCTATGGACAATCAATCACCTTGTGGCCTACTTCCTCCAACCATAGCAAGCATTAGTATCCCTCATTCATGGGCCACTATGACCCTTACCATATTTTGGACACACAAGTCTAGGCATCATACCACCACCCTCTTGGGGCCTCGGGTAGTCATTGGCAAATCCCCCACTAGGAGTATGAGAAGACCCTTGGCCTTGGTGAAACCGGCCACGCTTGTGGTTTTGGAACTTACCATCTAACGGGCCCTCTTGGCCTCATGGCCCATTCTCTTCCTCAACTTCTCATCCTCCAATTGTTTGGCATAAGTCATTAAGCGGGAAAAATCCATATCATTAATCAACATAGCAATACGACATTCTTCACTTACCAAATCAAAAACACCCATCACAAATTTATTCATTCTAGACCTTGAGTCGGCAGCCAAGTATGGAGCATATTTTGAAAGTTGGTTGAACTTGACGGCATACTCACTCACACTCATAGATCCCTGCTTCAAATTCATGAACTCCACCAATTTAGGTTCCCTAAGCTCAAGAGGAAATAACCGGTTGAGTAAAATCGCCATAAATTCCTCCTATAGTATCACATTATTGTTTCCCTTCTCCTCCTTCCACTGAGTGCACCAAATTTGAGCCACCTCCTTGAGTTGGTAAGCCACTAACTCCATCTTTTATTCACACCCATAATGGACAACACCTTGTATACCTCATCAATGAGAACTTGGGGGTCCTCATCCACCTTAGACCCATTGAACTCTGGTGGGTTCATCCTTATAAAATCTCTCACCCGAGATGCCAGAGTAGGAGCTTGAGGGGCCTGGGCCCCTTGGTTGGCTTAGTTAGACACAAGTTGAGCTAGCAATGTAAGAGCATCTCGGAGCTCACCATGAGCCGGTTGTTCCTCGGGTGTGAAGGCTCTACTTCCTCTTGTGTTAGGCTTGACCTACCATAGCAACGAACAATCATTAGGGGGTAAAAGTCTTACCTCAACTTCTATAGCACGACATAGAGTAAGAAGAAGGGAAAAATTTCCTAAAACATCTCACAGCGTCCTACTAATAGTTGTAGTGCACAACACAACCGTAAATAAGACTCTGATCAACGCGGTGTTGTCACAACCCAAAAAGGGCGTAATGGCACTCGTCTTATCCCACCAAGATAAGCCAGCCTCCAACCCAACTGTAATATTAAAACATGCAAAATTATAATAAAAATGAAAGTTCAATTACGGATAATGAGTCAACTCAATGAAAATATCCTAAAACCTGGTTATCACGTACATAAGCTTCTAATGTATGACAATAGATTTGAAAAGAAATGTCAGTATCAAATGATATTGTCTCTAGAATAGAAAAAGATCATAAAATAGGAGTAAGAAGTTAGCTGGGGTGGCAAACAACTACCTCTCACAATCTCCCCCAGAAGCCTCGGACAAGGAAAGTAGAGTGTATCATGACAATCTACGCTCGCGACCTACAAAATTGTTGTAACAAGGGATAAGTACCAAACACACGGTACCCAACAAGTGAACTACTAAACAAAAAATTAAATAATATAGAATACAGGCACTCCCAACACTCCCTAAAACCCCCACAACTACAACGCGCATAGAAATTAGTCCAGCACGATAGTTCAGAATATACATAGCATATAGCTCGATAACCACACCAATTGTTATATATCAACAATACCAGGGACCAAGTGCATCTATCACAAGTTTCACAAAAAGCAATCACATGTTTATAAATGATGGTGAGGTACAATGCAATACAATGTCACGCAAAATGGTGCAAGTCTATCCTACGATACACATCCGCTGATCATAAACATGATGTAGTCAGAACCCATGGGGGCAACACATGGACCATGTATCTGTCGCGGCGTGTGACACAACCCTCGAATCATAGTATCTGTCGCGGCATGTGACACATCCCTTGAATAATAGTAACCATCATGGCGTGCGACACGACTCTCCAATCATAGTAACCTCTTTAATTCTCATTCTTTTTCACTAGGCGAAACCATTTCCCTTCGAGTTTGCATTTCTTTTCTTGGATCATCCAGCAAACACATAGTAAATGCACAATAATCATGATCATGGAAATAAAATATGCAAGATGCCCACGCAAATTCATATATCTCAAAATCAAGAATGGGTAGCTCTATAACATAAATGTTACCATACCCTCAATCTCAGTACTATCACAACCTTAACAACATTCACATCTAAAACTAAGTATCACTTCAATATCAATAACAAATAATCACTATTTCACAGATAATAAACCTCCATCATTAATTTACAAGTCAAATATCAGCATAGGATAATTACCCAATTCAAAATATTTCAATCAAAGCCTACATAAATCATTCTTAAAACCTCATACAAGAAGCACAAGATTCTGTATACTTAACAAAGGTTAAGAAATTCACTTGCCTTAGCCAAAGACAATCAATCAGCCACGTGAGCCTTCCCCTTCCGAATGGAATTCGTAGCACCACAATCTAGTTAAATAAATTACCATAATAAAATTTCAAAACTAAGAATACTCGTATCACTATACATGTTGCTTAAACCCAAGCTAACCAATTCTATATTCAATTCTTAAAATTTCATGTCTAGAGGTTAAGTCTCAATTCCTCTACATACCATATATTTAAAAAATATTCACATAATATAATACACCTAATACTAAATTATCTACCTCAATATATTAAAAATTTAAATCGTAACATGATAATTAGAAATAAAAATTAACCTACAACTAATGACAAGCACGCTGTACCAAACAATCCCTACCCTAATTTCCCTAATTATCAACTTTGTAAGCATCATGGCAAACTAATGTCTTTCCTAGAAGAGGATTGTGGGCACGACTCCCTATAGAGTTTACAAATAATTTACTCTCATCCTTACTTAAATTTATTAAGTTTTCTTATTAAATTCCACACTTATATACAATAAAATAATATATATACATATGTACATCACTGCCTGTATTCTTAAACAAAAGTTAAGCAGGTTTACATATTGGGAACAATTTCAAGATCGGGGATGATGGCGAATATTTATTCTTTGTCGTCAATTCTCTCCCAACCCTTTTTCTTCTTTTCTAGTTTAATTAGGTTATAATCAAAAGAAAAATTAAACCCCACAAACTAATTTTTAATATATGTACTAACTGATATAGGATATTTAATAAGTTATCAATTTAGTCCCCCAATTAAACCAACTATCTAGATTTACCTGTAACTTAAATAATCGTAGCTATTGAATAGTTCGAAATACCTATTTAAAATTTATGAGAGGGATATTATAGGAAAGCAAAAGGACTAATTCTCGAGATGATCTAACGGGTCATTACATTATCCACCAATAAAAATCATGTTCGTCCTCGAACATAAGGTAAAAGAAAGTACCTGAAGCTTTAAAGAGATGGGGATATTTAGAACGCATGTTAGACTCCATCTCCCAAGTCGCCTCTCTAACAAGATGGTTCTTCCATTGCACCTTCATGGATGCTATCTCTTTGTTTCTGATCTTTTGGACCTGTCTATCCAATATACCTATAGGCTCTTCTTCAAATGACAAGTCTGGACTCAATACCACCGAATCAAATGAGAGTATATGAGACTCATCGGGCACATACTTCTGAATCATAGAGACATGGAACACAGGATGTACAAATGATAAACTAGATGGCAAGGCCAGTTTATAGGCCACCTCTCCAACTCTCTCCAGAATCTCAAATGGGCCAATAAATTGAAGGCTAAGCTTGCCCTTCTTCCCAAATCGCATCACAGCCTTCATGGGTGATACTCTGAGCCAACTGTGATCACCCTCCATAAACTCTAATGCTCGAATGCTCCTATCTGCATAACTCTTCTGTCGACTCTATGCATTCAGCAATCTACCCTGAACTATACGGACATGCTCCATAGCATCTCTCAGAAAGTCTGTGTCTAATGAGTCCGTCTCCGCAGAATCAAACCAACTAATCAAAGATCTACACTTTCTACCATACAATGCCTCGAATGGAGCCATTTGAATACTGGAGTGATAACTATTATTGTAGGCGAACTCCACTAAGGACAAGTGTTGGTCCCAACGGGTACAAAAATCAATCACACATGCTTGTAACATGTCCTCCAACACCTGAATAGTCCGCTCAGAATGTCCATCTATTTGAGGGTGAAAGGCTGAGCACATATCCAGCTGAGTACCTAGAACATGTTGTAAGGCCCTCCAAAAATGCGAACTAAATAGTGAACCCCGATCAGAAAAGATAGAAACAGGCACACCATGCAATCTAACTATCTGACTGATGTAAAGCTCAGCTAACTCCTCTTCTGTGTACTTGACCTTGACCGGAATGAAATGGGCGGACATAGTCAATCGATCCATGACTACCCAGATAAAGTCATAACCGCCCACAGTAGTGGGCAAACCTACTGCAAAATCCATAGCGATTCGCTCCCACTTTCATGTATGAATGGGCATCCTCTGAAATTCACCTCTAGGCCACTAGTGCTCACACTTAACATGCTGACAAGTCAAACGCTTAGCCACAAACTCTGAAATATCCTTCTTCATGCCATACCACCAATAGTATTGACTCAGGTCATGATACATCTTCGCTGCTCCTGGATTAATGGAATAACGAGTACAGCGAGCCTCCTTAAGAATCAATCTAACCAAATCACCTACCTTGGGCACACAGACTCGACCTCCAATCCTTAAAACGCTGTCTGGATCAAGAACTACTTCCTTAGCCTCACATTTGGTCACTTTGTCTCCGATGAGGCATAATTTCTCATCCTCGAACTGACGCTCTCGAATTTGGTCCATCAAGGAAGAATGAGCCTCAAGGAAAGTAAGTACACCGCCCTTATCAAAAAGCTGTCAACTGACTAGACAATGAGCTAGATGTTGAACAAGTCTAGCCAAAGGTCGCAATGGTGGCTAGACTCCACATGCTAGATGTCTTTCTACTCAAGGCGTTAGCCACAATATTCGCCTTCCCCGGATGATATAGGATGGTTAAATCATAGTCTTTTAGCAACTCCATTCACCTATGCTTCCTCAAGTTTAGATCCCTTTGACTGATACTGAAGGCTTCTATGATCAGTGAAGACCTCGCAATGTATACCATATAAGTAATGATGCCATAACTTAAGAACAAAAACCATAGATGCTAGCTCTAAGTCATGGATAGGATAATTCTTCTTATGAACCTTCAATTGTCTAGAAGCATAGGAAATCACTTTACCCCTTTGCATCAATACACCACCTAACCCCACTCCTGACACATCACAATATATTGTTAAGTCCACACTTGTCTCAGGTAATGTCAGAATGGGAGCCGAAGTTAATAAAGACTCGAGATTTTGGAAGCTCGCCTCACAGTCATCAGACCAATGGAAGGCTATATTTTTCGAGTAAACCTGGTCAATGGGGCTGCAATAGAAGAAAACCCCTGAATAAACCGTCGATTGTACCCAGCTAACCCCATAAAATTGTGAATCTCGGTAGCTGAAGTAGGCCTTGTCTACCCTCTAACTGCCTCCACCTTAGTCGGGTCTACTCCGATCCCCTCCTTGGACACCATAAGCCCTAAGAATACCGTCAAATCAAGCCAAAACTCACACTTGGAGAATTTGGCATATAGATTTTCCTCCCTCAACCTTTGTAACACTATCCTCAAGTGACTAACATGATCAGCCTCAGTCTTAGAATACCCCAAGATGTCATCGATGAATACTATAACAAAAGAATCTAAGTATAGAGAAATCACTCTATTCATTAACTCCATGAATGTTGCAGGGGCATTAGTCAACCCAAATGACATCACCAAATGTTTATAGTGGCCATAACAATTTCGAAAAGATTTATTAGGAATATCTTATGCCCTAATCCTCAATTCATGATAAACAGACCTTAAGTCAATCTTAGAAAACACCACCGCTCCCTGAAGCTGATCAAATAAGTCATCAATACGGGGAAGAGGGTATTTTTTCTTGACAGCCACTTTGTTTCAACTACCTATAATTAATACACATCCTCATGGACCCATCTTTCTTTTTCATAAACAAGACCGTGGCACCCCAAGGTGACACACTAGGACGAAAAAACCCTTTGCTCAGCAAATCTTGAAGTTGCTCCTTTAATTCCTTCAACTCAATTGGAGCCATTTGATATGGAAGGATGAAGATTGGCTTTTTGCCCGGCTCTAGATCAATAGGAAAGTCAATATACTTATCGGGAGGAACACCTGGAAGGTCAGTAGGAAACACATCGACAAACTCTTGAACTACCGGAATAGACTCCATAGAAGGTGGATCAACATTAGTATCCTGAATGAAAGCCAAGTAAGCATGCACCCCCTATCAATCAGTTTCTGAGCACGGACGTAAGAGATGACTTTCCTTGGATAAGAACTACTATCACCGTTCCACTCAATTTTTGGCACCCCGGGCATGGCTAAGGTCACCATTTTTGCATAGCAATCAAGAATAGCATGATATGGGGAAAGCCAATCCATCCCTAAGATAATATCAAAATCTACCATCTCCAGAGTAATCATATCTACCCAAGTATCATACCCAGACAAGGTAACAAGAGAGGATCGATACACTCGATCCCCCACTAAAGGCTCACCTACTGGTGTAGAAACATGAACGGGTACGGGCATACGATCACATAGCAAGTCGAATCCACGTAAAAAGTAGGATGACACATAAGAGTAAGTAGATCCAGGATTAAATAATACAGACGCAGATCGATGACGAACCAGGATAATACCTGTGATGACTGCATCAGAAGCCTCTGCCTCGAGCCTCCATGGAATTGCATAATAATGTGGTCCCCTACCACCGCCTGTCTGAGCAATGCCTCTACCCCTACTCTGTTGAGCTATGGAACTGCTCGCTTCTCTACCTGGAATGCGGCCACCTCTATCTGTCTAAGCTTTGCCTCGCCCTCTGTATGGTGGTGGCGCCGGTGGTCCAGTCTGAGCTGAAGATCTAGGGTAGGGCCCACCTTGTCCCCCTGATAAGGGACACTGCCATCTCAAGTGATCAAGGTCTCCACACACATAACAAAACCTCTTACTCTGGGACTGACGTGTGAATCCTGCCGAACCACCATAATTGTCTCGCCCTGTAGGCCCACAATATGTCTAACCATCCATAGAAGCAGGTAATGATGCATGAACTGGTCCTCGACGCTGGGATAAGTCACCCCCTCTATGGAACCCTCTACCTCCAGATGAGGTACCAGAAAACTGACCGGATGGATGGGCCCGCTTAGGGTTCCCAAACTCTTCCCTCTCCATCATCTCTACCTCCTTAGCAGCACTTATAACAGACCGGAAAGAGGCCACATCTCTAGATACTCTAAACACCACCTGTCGGATAGAATAGGTCAACCCTCTCATAGACCTACGAACTTTCTCTGTCTCATTTGGAATAATGGTTGTAGCATGTCTAGATAGCTAACAGAAACGGGTCTCATACTCGGCGACTGATAAGCCATCCTGCCTCATACTCTCAAACCTCAGCCGGCTCTCCTCTCTCACACTCCAAGGGATAAATCTATTATAAAAAGCAGCAGAGAACATCTCCCAAGACACTAGGGGAGATCCCACAGGCAAAGATCCTAAATATGTCCTCCACCATTCTCTAGCTGGCCCACGAAGCTGAAGAGTAACATATCGAACCCCGTGTGACTCAGCTAAGACAACAGTATCCAACAGCTCCCTACAAGTAGTCAGAAACTCGTGAGCATCCTCTGTCCTTCCACCTTGAAATTGAGATGGGTTAATCTTCCTAAACATCTCATAACAGTGCTGCTCACTCTCAGTCAAGATAGCCATAGGTGCACCCCGAAGCTCAGTAGCTGGTGCAGGATCAATCTGAACTCCAGTACCCACTGGTGGCTGCTCTACTGGATCATGGATTAGTGGAACATGATGCTGATCTGGGCTCTGAGCTGCTCCTCCGGTATGAGAACCGCCTGGCGTGCCTCTCGTATTACTGCTCGGGCCAAGACTCTCAAGTACATTCAGCACCCTCAATAAAGTATCCTGCAACAACAGTGAGGCTACGTGCTCTGCAGGGACCTGATTCCCTCTAAGGTCAGCCATAGGCTCTGAAGAAACCTCCCTAGCAAGACCTCTCGCTGGTACTGCTCCACGAGCACGTCCTCTTGCTCGAGCTCTACCCTTCCCCTAACTGGGGCCTCGACAACTGCCTCAGGAGCTGCCTCACCTCTACCACTAGGAACCGTAGCTCTAGTCCTCGCCATCTGTCAAAAGAACACAGGCATACTTAGTACCAACGAACATCACTACGCACGATAAGAGAGAATCAATAAAGGGAAGTTTCCTATCAGTCTCCATAGCCTCTCAAAGATAAGTACAGACGTCTCCGTATCGATCCTTGAGACTCTACTAAGACTCAGCTTATATGCACGTGAAACCTATGAACCTAGGGCTCTGATACCAACTGTAACGATCCGAAAATGGGCGTGATGGCACTTGTCTTATCCTACCAAGACAAGTCAGCCTACAACCAACTATAACGTTAAAAATGCGAAATTATAATAAAAATGAAAGTTCAACTTAGTGAAAAATCCTCCAAAACCTGGTTGTCATGTGCACAAGCTTCTAATGTATTACAATAGATTTGAAAAGAAATGCAAGTACTAAATAATGTTGTCTCTAGAATAGAAAAATATCATAAAATAAGAGTAAGAAGTCAGTTGGGATGGCAAATAGCTACCTCTCACAATCTCCACCGAAAAGCCTCAGACGAGGAAAACAGAGTGTATCATGATGATCCAGGCTCATAACCTACAAGAATGTTGTAGCGGGAGGGGGGGGGATGAGTACCAAACACATGGTACTCTGTAAGTGAACTAATAAACACAAGGTTAAGTAATATAGAATACAGGTACCCCTAACACTCCAACAAAAACACCCCACAACCCCAACCTGCATAAAATACTTAGCAAGGGATAATCCCTAACACTTAACAGGTAGGAACAGCAAGAACAAGTACACAACCAATCA
>JAABOM020057694.1:0-14818 GCA_011800125.2 Solanum clarkiae
GAACCTAGCCAGGGATGATCCCGATACATTGTTTATTGATAGGTGGTAGCCCAAGGGGTGGAAGAATCACCTAGCCAGGGACGATACTATCACAGGTGGTAGCCCAAGGGGTTAAGGAAGAACCTAGCCAGGGAAGATCCCGATACAGTTTTTCCACCGATTAGTTGGTCATTTGTATTACAGTTGTGCACAGATTATACTGTAAAGGTATAGTAATATAAAGAATATAACGTACATGATACCAAAGTATAATCAAATGTGGTCTCTAATCTTGCACCAGTGCATAGTCTCATTTGAGTTATTACTCCACATACAGTATATCCTACCATAAATATTCAGTACATTATCTCGTACTGATGTCCCTTATGGAGGACCGGCATTTCATGTTGCAGGTGCAGGTGGCAGTAGATCTCCCCAGTAGGAGTACAGGATATACATCTGCTGATACCAAGCTCCAGGTTGCTTCGGAGCTTTGCATGTCTAGAGTTTATATGTTTGTATTTTACAGTTAGTCGAGGTGGGGCCTGTCCCGACCCTTATCAGTTACTTTTCCTTATCTAGAGGCTTTGTAGACTATGTAAACTAAAGTTTGGTCATGTCTCGTATTTAAACCCCGTGGCTTCAACGGCATAGTAATATGCATTTCCTTTTGACTTGTTATCATTGTTTATTTTCTTAAAGGCGCGTCAAGCATAGAAATCCCTTATAATAAGTATAGAAAGCACATAGATATAGATTTGTTCTCCCAGGCCTTTTCAGCAACGGGTGTCAGTCCGCCCTAATGAGACTTGGGGCATGATAGCACTAAAACAAGTTGCACATGATATGTATATGAGGATGAGTATTAGAAAATACAATTAGAGGCGGAAAGGTTGAAAGAATCGCTTGGGTTTACACTTATACGCTTGCTGGCATATGTTTTTTTTTGTGAGATTGGGCTGCCAAGATGTATCTATTGGCTGCTAATGCTAGTTTTATCACCTACTATATTGTAGATAAATATTTGGCAGAAGGGAAGGTTATCTCGACGTAATATCGAGGTCGTACAACGAGGTATGTAAGGCTACTCAATTTCGTATAACTTGGCATGAAATCTAGATTCTCCCTTGGCACATAAAGGCACTTACCAACTCCGAGACAACTACTAACCATGTCTCCAGTCTTTCACATGTTCATATGCTTCCGTACATAGTCACCTTCAAATCTGCATACATACATGGATACCAAGTCACATGGGTTCTTGTTGCTAAATAAAGTTCATGAATCATTTCATCTCATATGCATTTTATTATTCGTGTAACATACTCTTTTCATTGTCATATTGTCTTGTATGATTATCTACATGTCACATGGTATATATACAGCCTTACAGCTCCAATATTGTGACCACCAAGATAATCATCTCAAAGGTAATTGAAAGGTAAAGTATATTGCTTATTGATGGGTGGTAACCCGAGGGGTGGAAGAATCACCTAGCTAGGGTCGATCCTATCGGGGGGTAGCCCAAGAGGTTAAAGGAAAAGCCTAGCAAGGGCTGATCCCGATATAGATTTACCACTTATCAACTAGTCATTTGTACTACTTTCTGTGCACAGATTATACAGTAAAGGTAAAGTAATAAAAAGAACATAAAGTACATGATCCCACAGTATGACTAAGGGTGGTCTCTTTTCCTACACCAGTGCATAGCTTCATTTGAGTTGTTACTTCAAATATAGTATTTCCTGCTTTACATATTCAGTACATTATCTCGTACTGATGTCCCTTACGGGGGACCTGCATTTCATGTTGCAGGTACAAGTGCCAGTAGATCTCCCCAACAGGTACCCCGTAAAGGACATCAGTACGAGATAATGTACTGAATATGAGTACAGGATATCCAGCTGTTGTTACCAAGCTCCAGGTTTCTTCGGAGCTTTGTGTGTCTAGAGCTTATATCTTTGTATTGTATAGTTAGTCGGGGCGGGGCTAGTCCCGACCCTTGTCAGATACTCTTCCTTATCTAGAGGCTTTGTACATCATATAAATTAAAGCGTGGTCATATCTCATACCTTACACACCGTGGCCCCAACAGCCTAGCCATATGCATTCCCTTTTGGCTTGTTATTGTTGTTTACTATCTTAAAGGCATGTTGAATGTAGAAATCCCTTATAATATATATAGAAAACGCATAGATACAGGTTGGTTCTCCCTGGCCTTATTAGCAACGGGTGTTAGTCCTCCTTAATGGGACTTTGGTCATGACAAAAGTGGTATCAGAATAGGTCATCTTGGGGAGTCTACAAAGTCGTGACTATGTAGAATCTTGTTTATCGATATGTTGTGCACCACATTTATAAGCAGGAGGCTACGTGCCATTTAGGAGTTGTTACTTTATTTTCGTTCTTTAGATCGTTCCATAGAGCTAAGTGTAATATGTGGATTTTGTCTAACCCCTAAATTATTTTGTGTAGCATGTATGCTACAAACAAGGAAAAATAAAGGTAAAGGGAAGGGAGTAGAAGTGGTGATTGGTATACCCAGCCAATTGAGATAATGAAATGAGGTTCAAGAGGAGTCTTTGTCACAGACATCTCCAACTCTTTCAGCTTCGGATGAACCCAAAAGTAGTGAAAGTCCCCCAGAACCACCTATCGATACTACCGTGCAGGATCTGAGAAATGCAGTCTAACTATTGACCAGTATAGTTGTTGGCCAAGGTCAAAGACAGGAAGGTCCAGTTATAGGTGCAGGTAGTGTGAATAGGGAAGTTGGTCACAAGGATACGTGACTTCCTTAATTTGGACCCCTCATCCTTCACTGGGTTAGATCCTAATGAAGATCCCCAAGACTTTATTGATCAGATTCAATGCACTTTAGATGTTAATCATGTGAGTGGTACAGAAGCTGTCGAGTTAGTGACATATAGGTTAAAAGGTGTGGCTACATTGTGGTATGAAGCTTGGAAGCAATCTTAGGGTATAGATGCACCTCCAACTACCTGGAAGGAGTTCAAATAGGCATTTCTTGACCATTATTTGCCTCTAGAGATTTGAGAGGTCCTGTGCAGATCAGTTCGTGAACCTCTACCAAGGGAATATGAGTGTGGTGGAGTATATCCTTCAATTTAATTCCCTGGCTAGGTATGCTCCTAATGTAGTTGCTACTATGGCAGATAGAGTTCATCGATATGTGGATAGATTGAATACATATCTGGTCAGAGACTGTACCATTTCTTCCTTGAACAAAGACATGGATATAGCGAGAATGCAAGCTTTTGCACAGAAATTAGAGGATCAGAGGTAAAGGAGAAGGACACAAGAGTTAGAAAGGCGCAGTCTAAGAGGGCCAGGTCAATAGGGTAGCTTACACCATCCCAAAGTGAGCTTAGGCCTCGGCTTTCTAGTGGACCGCCTAGACCACAATCCTCCTACTCTGCAGCCAATGCTCCACCACAACTTCAACGGTCTAAAAGTAATCAGTTTGGTCAACGAAGTGAGGGACAAAGCATACGGACAACAGGATATTTAGCAGGTCAACAAATGACTCCTAGGCAGCCTTGTAAATTGTGTGGAAGAAGTCATTTAGGTATATGTCATGTTGGGACAGACACCTGTTATTGGTGTGGTGCGTCAGGGCATATGATAAGAGATTGCCCTCGGAGACGTATGAGTGTATAGCACAATCTACTGGATTAGTTGTTGCATCATTATCGTTACTTCCTCCATTAGTTAGGGGTCAACAAGCACCTATAGGTCGGGGTAGAGGTGTTAGAGGGGCAGCTAGCTCTAGCGAAGTCCAGAATCGTACTTATGCTCTGGGGAGTCGGCAAAATTTGGAATCTTCACCTGATGTGGTCACAGGTATATTTTCCATCTTTTCACATAGTATATATTCATTAATTCACTCTGGTTCTACACTATCATACATTACCCCACTGGTTGCTGGGAAGCTTAAAGAACAACCAAATTATTAAACAAACCATTTGAAGTGTTCACACCAATCGGTAAATCTATTATGGCTAGAAGGGTTTATTATGACTGTGTAATAAATGTTTGTGACCGTGACACATTGGCTAACCTTATTGAGCTAGAAATGGTGGAATTTGATGTTATAATGGGTATGGATTGGTTAGCTTCTTGTTATGCCACCGTGGATTGCCAAACTAAGAGAGTGTACTTCCACTTTCCAAATGAGGCAGTTCTTGAATGGGAAGGCAATGTTGGGGCACCAAAAGGTAAGTTTATCTCTTATTTTAAGGCAAGAAAGACGATATCCATGGGGTATATATATCATTTAGTTAGAGTAAGGGATATGGAGGCAGAATCACCAACTCTTCAATCAATTCCCATAGTGAGTGAATTCGTTGATGTGTTCCCTAAAGAACTTTCAGGCTTACCTCCAGAATGAGAAGTGGATTTTGCTATTGACTTACTTCCAAGAACTCAACCTATTTCTATTCCTCCATATAGAATGGCCTCGGTAGAATTGCGTGAACTAAAAGAGCAGTTAATAGACTTATTGGAGAAGGGTTTTATAAGACCTAGTGTGTCCCCTTAGGGTGAACCAGTGTTATTTGTACACAAAAAGGATGGAACCTTGAGAATGTGTATCGACTATCGACAATTGAATAGGGTGACAACTAAGAATAAATACCCCCTCCCCAGGATTGATGATTTATTTGATCAATTATAGGGTGCCAAATACTTTTACAAAATTTATTTGAGACCAGGGTATCACCAAGTGAGGGTGAACGATAAAGGTATACTTAAGACTATTTTCAGAACACGCTATGGTCACTTTTAATTTCTTGTTATGTCATTTTGGCTAAACGAATGCCCTAGCAGTTTTTATGGATCTGATGAATAGGGTATTTAAGCTATTCTTGGATATGTTCATAATTGTATTTATAGATGACATTTTGGTATATTCAAGATCAGAAGAGGACCATGCAAATCACTTACGACAAGTGTTACGGTTCTTCATGATAGACAGTTGTATGCCAAATTCTCTAAATGTGAATTTTGGCTAAACTCAGTGGCATTCTTGGGTCATATTTTGTCTGATGAGGGAATAAGGGTTGATTCACAAAAGATAGGGGTTGTGAAAGACTGGAAAAGACCAATGACACCCATGGAAGTTCAGAGCTTCCTAGGTTTGGCAAGTTATTGTAGGAGGTTTGTTGAAGGTTTTTCTTCTATCTCTGCATCTCTAGCAAATTTAACACATAAGGCAAACAAGTTCCAATGGAATGGTGCGTGTGGAAGGAGATTCCAGGAGCTGAAAAATAAGCTAACTTCTACACTTGTGCTAGTACTTCCAAAAGGCACTGAGGGGTATGTAGTGTATTGCGATTCCTCTAGAGTTGGCTTAGGGCGTGTATTTCTATAACATGGTAGGTTAATTGCTTATGCATCTAGACAGCTATGACCACATGAGAAAAACTACCTAACTCATGATCTTGAGCTAGCAGCGGTTGTATTTGCTCTGAAAATATGGCCCCACTATTTGTATGGGGTTCATGTTGACATATATACTGACCATAATAGTTTACAATACATCTTTAAGCAGAAAGACCTAAATTCAAGACAGCGGAGATGGATAGAGCTAACAAAGGATTACGACATTGATATACTACACCATCTGGGGAAGGTAAATATGGTAGTCGATGCTCTGAGTCGTATGTCAATCATGAATACTGGTGATCAAGTTGTGGTAAGTCAAGGAGTGGCTAAGGATACATCAACTAGCATGTTTGGGAGTTCACCTTCTTGAAACTCCAAAGGAAGGGGTTATTGTACATAATGCAGTTGCGTCTTCATTGGTAATGGAGGTGAAAGCAAAATAGTTTGAGGATCCTATTTTACGACGACTTAAGGATAAGGTGAGTCAGGGTACGATAAAGGGCTTTGACCTTACACAAAATGGAGTACTTTATTGCCAAAATAGATTATGTGCGCCTTATATTAATGGATTAAGAAAGAGAATAATGGAAAAAGCCCATCATTCCCGATATTCAATCCATCCAGGATCAACTAAGATGTACCATAACCTGAAGGGAATGTTTTGCTGGAGAGGCATGAAAAAGGACCTTGCAGAATTTGTTGTTCAATGCCCAAATTGCCAACAAGTGAAAGTAAAACACCAAAAGCCAGGAAGTTATATGCAATTTATAAAGCTTCCACATGGAAGTGGGATATGATCAATATGGATTTTGTTACCGGGTTGCGTCGCTCATTTTAGATGTTTGACTCCATATGGGTAATAGTTGACAGACTCATAAAGTCAACACACTTCTTGCCAATCTGGAGTGATTATACAACTGAAGAGTACGTCAAGCTATACCTCAAAGAGATAGTCAGGCTTCATGGAGTCCCAAACTCCATTATCTCTGATCAGGGGGCTCAATTCACTGCAAAGTTTTGGAAGTCCTTCCAAAGGAGTTTAGGGACACAAGTTAATTTGAGTACAGTATTCCACCCTCAAACAGACGGTCAAGCAGAAAGAACATTCAGACATTTGAAGATATTTTGCGAGCTTGTGCATTGGATTTTAAAGGTAGTTGGGTGGACCATTTGCCAGTTATTGAATTTGTCTATAATAATAGCTACCACTCAAGTATCAAGATGGCATCTTATGAAGCTTTTTATGGAAATAAATGTAGGTCGCCAATTGGATGGTTTGAAGTGGGTGAAACCACCTTACTTGGCCAAGATCTAGTACAACAAGTAATGGAAAAAAATTAAGGTAATACAGCAGTGGCTAGAAATAGCCCAAAGTCGTCACAAATCATATATGGATGCTAGAAGGAGAGGACTGGAATTCTCAATAAGGGATTAGGTATTTTTGAAGGTGTTTCCAATGAAAGGGGTTATGAGATTTGGTAAGAAAGGAAAACTGAGCCCACGTTACATAGGGCCATATAAAATTATTAAGAAGTTTGGGCAGGTTGCATATGAACTAGAGCTACCCCAAGAGCTTTCAATGGTTCATTCAGTTTTTCATGTCTCAATGCATCAAAATTGCATAGGTGACCCATCTCGTATCACTTCTATTGAAGATGTGTTGGTTACAAAAGACCTCACATATGAAGAGATACCTATTGTTATTCTGGATCATCAAGTTAAAAAGCTAAGGAATAAAGAAATAGCTTCAGTAAAAGTACTTTGGAGAAACCTGCAAGCAGAAGAAATAACATAGGAGGCTGAGGACGTGATGAAATCAAAATACCCTTACTTATTTGAAGCTAAAGAGGAAGTCCAATATGCAGAGTTGAGACACTAATAGGTACTAGTGATTGAATACTTAGTGTGTAGTCAAAAGTTTTTGTAAGTAAAAGTTTAACCTTGGTTAAGCTATTCAATTGTGCTAACATTCAAGGACGAATGTTCCTGGGGGAGGATGTAACACTCCATATCTTACAATACTAGTACTATGCAAATGAAACATGATATGGCTTTGTTAAATTAGTGCCAATTTTTAAAAGTACTTGAATCTCAAATTAGAGGGCGATATGTGTGTCTAACGCTGAAGAGGGTCAAGTATAAATAAGTTTTAAGTCAAATTGAGGAGATCACAACCCTAAATGAAGTTAGAGAAGTGAGGTGCTTGTAGGATTTAGGAAGCTAGCAAGTGAGTCACCTACTTGCTTAGCTTAAATTTTCTAGCTAAACGGAGACGAGGTCCGACGTCGGATTTGTCCAAGTCCGATAATGAATAAAGTCCATATTAAGAGTGTAACTTTAGCCCATATTTTATCATCGTAATGGACAATACTTATAGCCCAAGATGAATAATAAAAGGTCCCAAGTACATCACAACCCACTTGACTAGTTAGGACCAAACTAAGTGAAGAGGAATTAGGAAAAGGGGCAGCCAAGGCCCATCAACTTTGAGACCCAATTAGGCCCAAGTGTGAGGGCCAAGCTGCTACATCACAAGCTTATTGATATATGTTAATATGTGGTCAAAAGTTCAAGTGAATGTCGGCCAAAGAGAACCTTTAAAAGGGCTGAAAAATTGCCCCTTAAATCATTTCACTTTGGAACAAATTTTCAGCTTCCTAAAGACTTCTTTTTCGCTTTACTTCATTTCACAAGGAAGCCAAAAAAAACCCTCTAGGGTTATTGAAGGAAACCTTAATCTTGAAGCCTAAGTTAAGTTGAAATATCCATGTACTATTTTAATCTTATCCCATGACAAACAAGAAGTATATGTTAGTTATGCTTGTGCTGAAATTTTGGACAACATGTGTCACAAGGATTGTTGTGAACTTTTCTTGTTATTCAAGAGGATTTTATGTTCTTAGTTTGCTGAATTATGAAGAAAGACTTATGTTTTTAACAAGGTTTAGTTTTGTAGTGTTGTAACTAAGTTGTTGCACCACAGTCTGCGAATGCGAGTTCTTATGGGATATCGCAATTGTGTTCTTAGTATGAACTTGTGGGATGATGGATGGAAGGCTATTGCCTCACGTCCTTCATGGATGATTTGGTATTGTTAGAAGACTTTGTTAGGGATTTCTTTATGTTTAGATGTGTTGAGGAGAGTTTGGTAAAGTTGAAATAGATTCGGGAATGTCGACGTCAAAATGTAGCGAAGGGATGTAACCTTATGCCGCCTATTCGTATGTTGCATAGAATTGTTATGTGTTGTCATTTGTGGGCTGTTGTAAGACTATTATAGAACTAAAATAGTGTGCACATGATATGTATATGAGGATGAGTATTAGAAAATATGATTGGAGGCAAAAAGTTTGAAAGAATACGCTCGGGTTTACAATTATACGCTTGCTGCTCGTATGTTGTTTTCTATGAGATTGGGCTGCCAAGATGTATCTATTGGCTGCTAATGATAGTTTTATCACCTACTATGTTGTAGATAAATATTTGGAGGAAGGGAAAGTTATCTCGAGGTAATAACAAGGTCATATAACGAGGTATGTAAGGCTACTCTATTTTGTATTACTTGGCATGAAATCTAGATTTTTCCTTGGCACATAAAGGCACTTACCAACGCCGACCCAATAACTAATCATATCTCCACTCTTTCATATGTTTATACGCTCCCATACATAGTAACCTTCAAATCTGCTTACATGCATGGATAACAAGTTACATGGGTTCTTGTTGCGAAATAAAGTTCACGAATCGTTTCATCTCATACGCATTTCATTATTTATGTAATGTACTCTTTTCACTGTCATATTGTCTTGTATGATTATCTACATGTCACATGCTACATATATAGCCCTACAGCTCTAATATTGTGATCATCAAAGAATCATCTCAAAGGTAATTAAAAGGTAAAGTATATTGCTTATTCATGGGTGGTAACCCGAGGGGTGGAAGAATCACCTAGCCAGGATCGATCCTATCACGGGGGATAGCCCAAGGGGTTAAAGGAAAATCCTAGCCGATCCCGATATAGATTTACCACTGATCAGCTGGTCTTTTGTATTACTTGTTGTGCATATTATACAGTAAAGGTAAAATTATAAAAAGAACATAAAGTACATGATCCCACTGCATAACTAAGGGTGGTCTCTTATCCTACACCAGTGCATAGTTTCATTTGAGTTGTTACTTCACATACAGTATTTCTTGCCTTACATATTCAGTACATCATCTCGTACTGACGTCCCTTGCGGGGGACCTGCATTTCATGCTGTAGGTATGGGTGCTAGTAGATCCCCCTAGTAGGAGTACAGGATATCTAGTTGTTGTTACCAAGCTCCAGGTTGCTTCGGAGCTTATATTTTTGTATTGTAAGTTAGCTGAGGACGGGGCTTGTCCTGATGCTTATCAGATACTCTTCCTTATATAGAGGCTTTGTAGACTATGTAAATTAAAGTGTGGTCATATCTTGTGCCTTAGACACCACTCGGGCCGGACGGAGATTAGCCCTCGAGTGCAGGCCCTAACGGCCTAGCCATATGCATTTCCTTTTGTCTTGTTATTGTTGTTTACTTTCTTAAAGTCATATTGAATGTAGAAATCCCTTATAATATTTATAGAAAGCACATAGATACAGGTTGGTTCTCCCGAGCCTTATTGGCAATGGGTGTCAGTCTGCCTTAATGGGACTTTGGGCATGATAAAAGCTTTCATAACCAAATCCAGAACTAACAAAGCCATCTCCCCCACCTCAAATCACCCAATCGTGGATCTACATTGCCTACCATATAGAGCTTCAAAAGGAGCCATTCCAATGCTAGAGTGATAGCTATTTTTATAAGCAAACTCAATAAGTGCAAGATGTTCATTTCAACTACCCTTAAACTACAAGACACAAGCCCTACGCACATCCTCAAGAGTTTGAATGGTTCTTTCGGCTTGACCATCAATTTGCAAGTGAAATGCCATGCTAAGCTTGACCTTACTACCAAGGCCTCCTTGGAAGGACCTCCAAAAGTGCGAAGTGAATTGAGCACCATGATCCAAAATAATAACCAATGGAATCCCATGCAATCTAACCAACTCATGAATGTACACCTTGGCATAATCTTCGACACCATAAGTCATCTTAACTGGTAGGAAGTGAGAGAACTTTGTCATTTTATCAAAAATAACTCAAATAGAATCAAAGTGATTTCTTGTCTTTGGTAACCTAATCACAAAATCCAAGTTCATTTATTCCCACTTCCTAGTAGGAATCTCAATATCTTAGGCTAGGCCACCCAACCTTTGATGTTTGGCTTTGACTTGTTGAAAATTATGGCAACTGGCTACGAACATGGAAATAACTCTTTTCATGCCACCCTACCAATACACTTCCCTCAAGCTTCTATACATCTTAGAACTAGGATGAATGGAATAAGATGACTTGTGAGCCTCATTTAAGATCAAGTCTCTCAAGCCATCGACGTCAGGCACACATAACCTCCTACCTTGGTATCTAAGAACACTATATCCCCCTTAGGAGAAAACCTCCACCTTGCCATCTCTCAAATTCATGTTTACATTGACAAAGTTGATGGTGATTTTACACTTATGTTGAGCTTTTGAAAATGATGTTTTTGGTATGTTGTTGCATTTTTGTTGGGGCCGACCTCTTTATGATTACTCTTCTCATATAAGTTTCTTTGACATTTGGGATGAATGAACCCAAGGGGGAGATATTGAAATGACCCCAAAAAGAGCCCAAAAATGTGCCTCGGAATTGCACAAAATCGTAAATTTCATATATCTCAAAATCCATCCGTGATGCAAAAATCCAACTTCATATTCATGAGCGGGGGAAAATTGAGTGGGAAACAGGTCTAACCCGATTTTAGCACCACCATATCAAAATTTAAAATTCCCAAAATGCAATTTCTAGAGAGATTTTCGCGTCCCTGGCACAACGCAGCCAGGGCGCGCTTCTGTGTTATTTTTGCCCAATTTTGTTGTCTCGGTCCAAGGAATTTGGGTCTTGGGCCTAAGTCCCCCCATACATATAAACACCTATACTTAGTGATATTTCAACACCATATGATACAAGACATTCCCCAATACTCTCTCAAACACTTCGACAAATATTTCACTCAAAAATCAAGGGTTCCAAACTCATTTCTGGATTCAAGAAATTTAGTCAAGCTTCAAGTTCTCATCACAATTTTCACCAAGGAATTCTCCAAAGTTGAGGTATGTGGGTTTCAATCATCGGGTCCTTTCACCCATGATGCCCAAGCTTCTTTTTTACATAAATTGCATGTTTCTAAGTTAATTTACTTATGGGTCTTCTTATTATGAATTTGACTATAAATTACGTTGTGGTTTTGTAAAAATGTGACTGTTTAAGCATGTTTTGAGCTATGTATCTATGATATACTTTGAGATTTGATGAGAGATTTTAATGTATGTTGTAAGGTGGTATTACCAAGTGTTGGTGGGTTGATTTAATTCAAGCGTTCTTGCATGATTTCACCCTTGAATTACATGGTTTTACACTAACATTACAAACCCACCAAGTGTTTAATAAAATGTCCAGTTTAGGGTTCTTGAGCTATTGATGATCCATTGCATGACTTATGAGTTGAATGACTTTATGATAATGACGGAAGATGTATATGTGTTGAATGCATGAAAAGTATCCATAGTGTTGAAAGTGTCCATACCATAGATGGGGGTATATACCTCATCCACCTTGTCTGGTGGTGGCGATCCCATACTACCATAGATGAGGGGTATATAACTCATCCACCTTGTTGGGTGGTGGCAATCCCGACTATAGATGAGGAGTATATACCTCATCCACCATGTCAGGTGGTGGCGATCCTGTACTACCAAAGATGAGGAGTAGATACCTTATCCACCTTCCAAGCGAGTAGCATGCCTTGGATTCCAAGTACTGAGTTGCTTGATCTATTATAATGGTCTCTTCCTACACATGTAATATGTCTTATATAAGCATGTTTTACTTCAACAATTGTTCATGCATGCCATGTTGCTAATATACTAGCTCTTGCTTACGATTATGCATTTTGATTATGTTGCCTATCTCTTGTTACATTGCATCCTACATACTTAGTACATTCAAATGTACTAACACATACTTTATGCCTACACAATGTTACCATGTAGAAACCAGAGCTCCTTACGATTATCCTCCTCCCCATAGCTAGTGCTATCTCCTCAAGTAAGTTTGGTGAGTCCTCAACTCCGAGGATGATATCACTTGTTCTTATGTTATGTAAAGACTTTCATTGTCTATTTGTATGCTTTTGACTATGAGGGTGAGCCCGGGAAGTTGTCTTGGCCCCTGCTCAATTCTAAGTATAGAGGTATTCTTGGATAAGTTATGTAATGATGCTATGAGCTTTGACTCTCTTGATGTTTTATGATATGAAAGACTTCTCTTAGCCCCTTACCCTTGTTTTATGATCTTGTTGTTGTTCAAATGCTTCCGCGACCAAGGATGTGCAATGATATGTTAAGAGACTTTCTTAGGGTCCCTTCGGGTTCCCCATTCATCATGTCACATCTAGGCACTAGGCTTGGGTCGTGACAATCTTCCCCTTGGGACAAAACCTCCACCTTGCCATCCTTTACCAAAATTTCAATTCTAACATAGCGAGGTCAAGGTCTTGTTTGGATTTGATCTCTTCAATCAAGGAAGACTTAGAAACACCTACAACCACCAAACCTCCATTTTCGGCTTAATCCAACCTAACCCGCACTCTAGCCAACCGGTGGACTTTCTTTGCCAACTCCTTCTTGCCATCATAAATATGAGCCATACTCCCCGTAGGCACCCTAATTAGAGCATCGTCTACCATGTTAGCCTTGACCAGGTGATAATGCACACTCATGTCATAATCTTTAAGAAGCTCTGACCACCTTCTTTATCTCAAATTAAGATTTCTTTAAGTGAACACATATTGTGCAATGAACACATCTACTTGAACCCTATACAAATAGTGATGCCATATTTTTAAAGAAAATACTACGACCGCTAATTCAAGGTCATGGGTGGAGTAATTACACTCATGTATCTTTAGTTTCCAAGAAGCATAGGTAATGACTTTGCCACTTTGCATCAATATACACCCCAAACCAATTCTTGAAGGATCACAATAAACCACAAACCCTTCTAACCCTTTTGATAGAGCCAAAATAGAAGCGGTAAGCTTGTCTTTTAGAGTTTGCAAACTCCTTTCACATTCATCGCTCCAAACAAATTTGGCCTTCTTTTGTGTCAATTTTGTCAATTGGGAGAAATTGAAGAGAAGCCCTCAACAAATCTCCAGTAGTACCCCGCTAAGCCCAAGAAACTCCTAATATCCGTCGGAGTCAAAGTCTAGGCCAATCTCTCACCACCCCGTCTTTCTAGGATCCACCTTAATCCCTTCACCTAACAGCACATGCCTAGGAATGCAACTTCCTTCAATCAAAATTCACATTTGTTAAACATAGGAATCAACCTTTCTTCTCTCAAATTTGCAACATACCCTTAAATGTTTCACATGCTGCTCTTCACTCTGGGAATAAATCAATGTATCTCCAATAAACACCTCCACAAACATATCAAGGTAGACTTCAAAGACCATATTCATAAGGTCCATAAATATTGTCGGAGCATTGGTTAAACCAAAGGACATTACCATAAATTCAAAATGCCCATATGTAGTACCAAAAGCCATTTTGGTGATGTCACACTCCCTTACTCTCAATTGATGATACCAGGACTGAAGTTCAATCTTATAGAAGTGACTATCCCCTTGAAGCTGATCAAATAGATCATCTATTCTTTACAAAAGTTACTTGTTCTTGATGGTAACCTTGTTGAGTTACCAGTAGATGATGCATATTCTAAGTTAGCCATCTTTCTTCCTTACAAACAACACCGGTGAGCCCCAAGGTGACTTTTCAGGCCTTATGAAACCCTTCTCCAATAAATCTTTGTTCCTTATGAAACCCGGCTCAAAATCATTGTTTTGTAGGTTAAATCCAACAGTTTTAATGAGGGATAGTTTTGTCATTTTGTCCTTTCTCTTCCTGAAATATGCCATTTCAGGATGGGAAAGGGGACCTATATCAGCCTTTAACCCCTAATTCTCTCATTCAACCTCTCATTCTTCACTCTCGAATTTCCTAAGACAAGAAAGTGCTCTCAAGAACAAGGTAAGGCAAGAACTAGGGTTTCTAAATTCTTCTCCAAAGTTTTCAATTTCGTTTCTCTCTAGTTTTCCCAAGGTATGTGAGTTGATTTATGGGTATCCTTCAACCCATAAAATTTCTTATAAAGTATTTTACCTTTTCTTTAAGTTCTTTAAGTTAATATGCATGCTTATGATGATTTTTGATGGTTATGTTACTAAATGCTATTTATAAAGTTTAATAACTATTTTGCTATATA
>JAABOM020057695.1:0-14816 GCA_011800125.2 Solanum clarkiae
GGATACATATTCTTGATGGTGACCCTATTAAGTTGTCGGTAGTCAATACACATTCTAAGAGACCCATCCTTCTTCTTCACAAAAAACACTCGTGCACCCCAAGGTGACTGGTTAGGTCTAATAAAACCCTTCTTCAACAAGTCCCCCAATTGTCCTTCAACTCTTTTAACTCTGTCGAGGCCATATGGTAAGGGGAAATAGAAATAGGTTGAGTATCGGGGAGGAGGTCTATACCAAAATCTATCTCCCTTTCAGGAGGAACACCGGGGAGGTCATTTGGAAAGACATCAAGAATTCATTTACAACCGGAACTGACTCTATGGGAAGGACTTTGGACTCTACATCCCTAACCCTAACAAGATGGTGAAGACACCCCTTAGAGATCAACTTACAGGCTTAAATGCAAGAGATGAGCCTACCCTTGACCCCCACATCATGACTCTCCCACTCAAGGATGTGTTAATTTAGGAATTGAAATTTGACCCTAGAGTTCTATAATCAATAGAAGCATAGTATACATGCAACCAATCCATCCCAAGAATGACATCAAAATTAACTATGTCCAACTCAACAAGATCATAAGTCATTATTTTAGGCAAAATGTAATTGGGACAATTTCTATAGACCTTTCTAGCAACAATAGATGCACCAATATGAGTAGACACCTTATATGAGACACAACAATTCTGGTTCAACATCTAACTTTTAGGCAACAAAAGGGGTAACAAAAGAAAGAGTGTCACCCGGATCAATCAATGCATACACATGAAAATCAAAGATTTTTAACATACCAGTAACAACGTCGGGCACCTTATCAACCCCTTGCCTCCCATGTAAAGCATAAAACTGATTGTGACTGGGGCACCATCTTGTCAGCCACCTCTCCCAAAAGGAACCATATTAGCACCTTGTGGACGAACCTCCTTACCTTATTGAGATTTCGAGGGAAATCCAACATATTATGCACAATTTTTCCAAATTTATAAGACGCGTTAGTATCCTCGAGCATGGGCCACTATGACCTTTACCATATTTCGGATACCCACCATTAGGAACCAAGCCCCCAATACCTTGGGCTCTTGGAAAATCATTGGCAACCCTCTTATGAAATGCATGAGAATACCCTTGGCCTTGATGGCACCGACCACCCATTCGACTATGGAACTTGCCCTCAAAACATGCCCTCTGGGCTTTACGACCCCTCCTCTTCCTCAACTTCTCCTCCTCCATTTGTCCTCCTCCATTTGTTTGGCATAGGTCATCAAATGGGAGAAATCCATTTCAGTAATCAACATGGCGGACCGACACTCCTCACTCACCATGTCGGAATCACCCATCACAAATTTATTCATCCTAGAGCTTGATCCGGCCACGAAGTGTGGACATATTTTGAAAGTTGGTTAAACTTGAGGGCATACTCCCTCACACTTTTGGACCCTTGTCTCAAATTCATAAATTCCACCAATTTGGCTTCCCTAAGCTCAAGAGGGAAGAACCGATTAAGGAAAGCCGCCTTGAATTCCTCCTAAAGTACCACATTGTTGAACCCCTTCTCCTCTTTCCATTGATTGTACCATATTTGTGCTACCCCTTTGAGTTGGTAGGCCGCTAACTCCGCCTTATCCTCCGACCTCACACCCATGATAGCCAAAATCTTGTAGACCTCATCAATGAACTCTTGAGGGTCCTCGCTCACCTTTGGCCTATAAAATTCTGAGGGATTCATCCTCATGAAATCTCTCACCCAAGAAGCCAGTGTAGGAGCATGAGGGGCTTGGGCCCCTTGGTTGGATTGATTAGCTACAATTTATGCGAGCAAAGTAAGAGCACCCCGAAGCTCTCCATTAGCCTGTTGCTCCTCAAGTGTGCGGGCTCTTCTTCCTCTCGCGTTATGCATGATCTATCATAGCAAAGGACAATCGTTAGGGGGAAAAACCTTACCTCAATTTTTATAGCACGACATAGAGTAAGAAGAAGGAAAATATTTCCTAAACGCCTCATAGCCTCTAGCTCATAGTTGTGGTGCACAACACAACCATGAATAAGACTCTAATCGACGCGGTGTGTTAGATTCCAAGGATCTAACAACCTAGTGATCTAAGACCAAGTTTATCATGACCCACGCTAGGACCTAGACATGACACAGCGCATGAGGAAACCCGAAAGTACCCCCAAACAAGCCTCTTAACATATCATTACACATCCTTGGTCGTGGAAGCAATAAAATAACAACAAGAGATAGTAAATAGGGACAACCGGGCTAAGGGACATCTTTCATATCATAACAACAAGATTCAAGAGAGAGTCAAAGTTTATAATATTACACATGACATGTCCAACAACACCTCTACCACATAGATAAGAGTGGGGACCAAGACAAGCAACCGGGCTCAGCGTCATAGTCAACATAAACATAAAACAAAGATAGTCTTAGAGCATAGCATGAGGTCATAGGCATCATCCCCAAAATAGAGGACTCACCAAAGAGCTTGCGAGAAGTCGTACTAGCATTGTGGAGGATGATCAAGCAGGGCTCCGATTCTTATGTGGTGACATCAGCTAGGCATAGAGTATACATTAGTACATTTGAATGTAATAAGTATGTGGGATGCAACGCAACAAGTGATAAGCACCACAAATAAAATACACAGCATAGACAACGGGCAAGCATATAGCAATATGGCATGTATGAATAATGCTTGGAGTAAAACCATACTTATATAGAACATAATACATGCGTAAGGAGAGACTATATGAGTGTTTATCCAAGGCATACCACTCTCTTAGAGAGGCGAATGAGGTACGAACCCCTTAATAGGCTGATGAGGTATGAACCCTCCAATAGTATTGATGAGGTACAAAACCCCCAACATGGTTATCAAGGTACAAACCCTTGATATGGTTGCACGGGCCTACCACCTCTCGAGCGAGGCGATCGAAGTACAAATCCCTCAACATGATTATCCAGGCCTACAATCCCCCACGAGTGAGGATTGGTTGATTTCCAACACTATAAAGATAATAACATATGCATATATTCATGTCATCATTATAAAGTCATTCAACTCATAATACATGCATTGAACCTTCAATTCCTCAAGAAATCATCACCCGGACATTTTATCAAGCACTTGGCAGGTGTGTAATGCTAGGATAAAACCATGCAATTCAAGAGTAAAATCATGATAGAAAATTCAATATAAAACCATCAATAGATACTTAGTAACACCCTCAAGACATATACAACAAAGAATTTCATCAAATCTCACAATAGGTCGATTCATTGTGCATCACCTAACTTATGGTGGTGGAAGGTATGTTGGTTACGAAAAACTCCTAAGCAACTTTGATTGGGCATGAGATTTACAAACTTGAGTTTACTTTCATCATATATATTTTTATTATGTTTAAATGTGTGAAATGTTTTCAAATGTCATAGACTGAGCTGAGTATGAGTTGAGGAGTCGAGGTTAGTATTTTTGAGATTTTCATTAATATTATTATATTTTTGTTTGAGTTATTGAACTTATCGTATATTTCATGTATTGACGCCTTTGGTGCTGCATTGTTTAATGACGCAGATACTGGAGATAAAGGACTTCAGCCTGGGCATCGTTGAGGTCCAGTGCCCTACAGAGTTGGTGAATTCTCCTTACATTCCAGAGAATCCCTTTTATTATTGTTATTATTATGTACTTAGTTTGGGTGTGTATGGTCTATCATGGCACCGTCTAGATTATCGAGTAGAGGCTTCGTAGACTGAGTGTGAGAATTTTATTAAGTGTTGTATAAACATATCTATTCATTTATGAGTGAGCCTTTATTTGATATTATTTCATCTTTTTGAATATTTATGTTGTTGAATGATGTGATAATAAAGCCAAATGGTTTGCTCGGGAGCTACTAATAGCCTCTGAGTGTCGTCACGCTAAGAGTACCCTACCCAGGCATGACAAGAGAACTTTAAGTCCATGCATCCATTACGAGGTATGACACGACCCTCGAATCATAATACTATTGTGGCGTGCAACACAACCTATCTGTCGCGGCATGTGATACGTCCCTCAAAATGGTACATCCTCTTTAATTCTTATTCTTTCTCGACTCACATAACACTTGTCACTAAATCAATGCAAATAGTCATGTTTACACAATAAAGAGGAGATGACAAATTTTAATACAGTGCACAATTCACAACAATATAGTCTTGATATAACATCAACATTAACTCAATAAGTATTTAAGAATCACTCTCAACACCTCACAGAAGGAAGCACGAGATTATATAAACCTAACAAAGGTTGAGAAATTTACTTTCCTTAGCAAAAATCTTAATCAATCAAATACTTGAGACTTTCCTTTCTGAATAGAATTTCATGTATCATGGTCTAGTTAAATCAATAATCAAAATTAGATTTTAAAATTAAAAACACCCATGTTACTACATGACTTTCCTAGACCCAAAATTATCTAATTTTGTAATCAATTTTTCTAAATTTCAAGCCCAAGGTTAAGTCTGAATTTCTCTACATATTCAAGTGATATTGTCAACATTACAAGTTTGCTTAAAATATCTAGGGTTGAGTTTCTCCTATCACTTTCATATTTGCTATGTGATCATATTCTGCACTATTCATTTTCTTTCTGATGATTGGAGGTTGTCATAGATTCCATTCATATACATTAGCTAAAGAAATCAAAGAACATCTAATTAAAAAAATTACAACCAAACAGGTATGATATACAGGCTGAGAATGCTAAACAACGGGTTCTCTTTATCGGCTCTAAGAAAGAGCATAAAATGACTATATAATTAAAATTTTAAATCGTTCTTGCCCTATTCCAGCTTTCAACTTCTTAAACTCATGGGTTAAGCTATACACTTGCAAGCAGAAGATAGTCATCTTCAGGTCCACAACTAAACCAATCAGTTAATTATTTTCAATTGGTGCAAGATGCCTCTCCTCAAAATTCTATACCCATAAGATGTCCTAAAGACAACAACAACATACCTAGGGTAATCCAAAGTAGGTCTTAGGGACATAGAGGATACACAGACCTTAATCCAACCTCGTAGAGCCCCTAAAGACACCAACCCTAATCAAAGAACTAATCCTTTTTCAAAAGAAACTTTCAATTCCTAATAAAAATCTGACTCCTTATTTCTACCTTGGTAATAACCAAAGGGACTGAGACACCGATCATGCCACTTAGCAAACACCTATTCTTCTCAATTTGTATTAAACGTCTTCCAAGATAACTATGCACAAAATTGAGCAACAAGCAATCAGAAAGAAGAACATAAACCAGTATCAGTTGATGGACAACTTCATTCATCTCAAAACAAAACAAGCAGAACTACTCACCAAAGTTCTAATTTTGGATATTGAAAATACAACAATAGCCACAAGATCTATATATAATATAGAAGATATACCTGGAATAATTTGATCGCCCCCATGTTATCACCGTTACTGCCTCCTACTTCTTTTCTTTCTTTTCTAATTTAACAATGTATTAAAAGATAATTTATTTTATATATATGATCCAAGTTGTATAGGGTATTAAATAAATATAATGTAACCCCTTAATTAGATTAGTTATATAAATTTACCCATAACTTAAATAATCATAGTTATTAAATAGTTTATAATACCCATTTAAATTTCACCACAAGGATATTTTAAGAAAATAAGAGGATTAGAAAGAAAAGGAGGAAGAGGCAATAAGGATGACAACATGGGGGCGATCAAATTGCTCTAGGTACATATATATATCTTAATAATTATACAACCTTGTACTGATGCATATTACTAAGTTAATATAATATCTTTTATTTACCCAAAAAAAAATTATAGATCTTGTGGCTTTTGTTGTACTTTTAATATCCAAAACTAAAGTTTTGGTGAGTGTTTGTGCTTGTTTTGTTTTGAGATGAGTAGAATTGTCCATCAACTGATATTGGTTTATGCTCTTTTGTTTGATTGTTTATTGCTCAATTTATGCTTAGTTATCTTAGAAGATGTTTAATACATACTGGGAAGAATAGATGTTTGCTGAGTAGCTTGATTGGTATCTCGGCCCCTTAGGATATTACCAAGGTAGAAACAAAGAGTCGGACTTTTATTAGGAATTGAAAGTTGCTTTTGGAAAAAGATTAGTTCTTTAATTAGTGTTGGTGTCTTTGGGGGCTCTATGAGGTAGGATTAAGATCTGCATACACTCTATATGCCTAAATTCCACATTGGATTACGCTAGATATGTTATTTTCGTCTTTGGGGGCATCTTATGAGTGAATTCTGACGAGAGGCATCTTGCACTAAGTGGAAATAATTGACTGATTGGTGTAGTTGCAGACCTGTAGATGACTATCTTCTGCTTGCAAGTGTACAGCTTTACCCATAAGTTTAAGAAGTTGAAAGTTGAAACAGGGCAAAAGTGGTTTAAAATTTTAATTATATAGTTATTTTATGCTCTCTCTTAGAGCCGGTAAAGAGCACTCACTATTGTATCCATTAGCATTCTCAGCCTGTATATCATACCCGTTTTGTTACTGCCCACTTGGGCCTCATGACTAAACTTCTCCAAAGAATTAGCAAGATTAACAATATCAAGGTAAGATCTGCCTGATATCACTAGCAAATGCGTACCCATACTCAATTATGACCTCAATCCCCGCACAAAATAATGAATCCACTCCTCCTTGGTCGGTAAAATAGTTGTAGCATACTGAGAAAGATCCTGGAATCTAGCCTCATACTATGTCACTGCTATATGCCCCTGATTAGACCATGTAAACTAATCCCGACGTCTGTCCTTGAAAATCTTACGCACAAACCTAGCTACAAAGACCTCTCTAAACTCTACCCAAGTCACTGGTGCTGCATTTCTTGGTCTAGTGTCTCTATAAGTCTGCCATCATTGTCTGGCTGTCCTATCTAGCTGATAAGTAGTGAATTCCACACCTTGAGACTCTAATATTCTTAATGCCTATAATCTCTCCATACATGTTGTCAGAAACTCCTGCACATCCTCTCCCGTAACTCCTGAAAACCTCAATAGGGTCAACCTCAGAAAATACCCAACTAACTGCTGATCTTGGAAAGGTATGGTTCACTCTGGTTGTGTTGGAGCCTCTAGAGCGGCAGACTCTGCTAGTGCCTGATCTGGAGGAGTTGGGGATGGCACCGCACCATGTTGTAAGGCTCCAAGCACCACTATAAACTATCTAATAACCATCTGAACCTCAGGTGTGACCACAAAGGCGGCTAGGGGAATTGGTGCCTCAGGTTGTGGAGAAGCTAAGGCATCTAGTCTCTTCTTGGCAGGCTCTAGAGTCTGCTCCCCATCTGGGACTGATAGCACAACCTTACCCTTTCCAAAGTCCATCCTCCATGTCATATCTGCAAAAAATTAATGGAGTCAAATTTCTCAAAATCGAAGGATCATTGAATATGTTACATGACAGGAATCAACACCATAGGAAGTTTCCTAGACATCTTGTAGCCTCCAGAAGATAAGTCACGGACGTCTTTGCACCTATCTATGGACTCAACTAGACTGTAGCTCTGTACAGATAAACCAGTGAATCTTAAGATCTAACACTAATTGTTCATGAACCAATTTCGGTCATGATGGCGCTAGTTAAATCCCTCCTACAGGTTGGCCAACCCACAAACATGTCCTAATCACTAACATAGCAAAACTAACATCATATACGAATAACACAACACAAGTTATCCAGGATCTGGAAGTCATCTGCACAAAGCTACTATGGACACAAGTACACACTCATATATATACCAGAAATAATAATATATATAATCAGGAGGAACCCCTGCAAATACTAGTCAACTATAAGGTACAGGGTCAATGCCTGAATATAAAAGATGATCACCAAAACAGAAGGAGATTGTAAAATGTATAGCATTGTTGATGCTTACCAAAGTCTCCTGAATATTTTATGAACCCTTAACTCAATAAATGCAGCTATTACCTAGACCTGCACCATGGAAAGATACAGAAATATAGGAGTGAATATCGGTATAAGGCACTCAGTAGGCATCGTCAGCCGGCTGAGTGAAATATTATAAATATAAAATGCTCAAATATAGAGAATTGCAATAAGACTAGCAAATCAAAACTCAGATCAAGGAATAAACATATCTGGAGAATCACTAAAAAACCCAAGTGATGTGCAATTATCGACTGACGAAACCCAAGTAGGCTCATATCACAACAATTATTGGACTAAGGTATAGTGTTGTACGTGGGTGTAAGACCCTAATGTCTGTGTTTGTACACCCCTCGAGCCCCCATAAGCCCAAAGGGTACACTCATATACAATCAGGGTATGTATAGGTGTATGGATCCAAGAATAATCAATTGGGTCCCTAATCCAAAAGCAACTAGGGTCCAGACTCAAGAACAATCAATGGGGTCCCAAACCCAACAATAATCGATATGGTCTTAGACCCAAGGATAAGAAACATGGTCCCATACCCAAGAATAATCGACGGGGTCCCATACCTAAGAATAAGTAATAGGGTTCCAAAACTAAGAATAATCGACAATGTCTTGGACCCAAGAATAAGAAACAGGGTCCCAAACCCAAGAATAATTAATAGGTGCTCAGACCTTAGAAACGTCATCCAGGACTCAGACTCTCAAATATGTCCATCGGGATTCGTACCATGGGGAGCATCACCCAGGACTCGAAATCTCAAACATAGCCACTTGGACTTGAGCCACGTGATGCATCATCTAGGTCCTGAAGCATAGGAATAGTCATCTGCTTAAGTAGTCTATTCAGAGATCCAACACATCGTATCTCATGGCCGGAGTCATAAGGCCTAAACAAAGCATAACTATCACATCCCTCAGATTACAACATGTTTCCCCAGCAGTATGTAAGTATGAACAGTACACAATAGTTAAAAACTGTATGCAGAAACATTTGTGCCACAGAGAAATACAGAACCATTTCTAATCGAAGATGAGTATGTTACAATTTATCTAGCCATAAGTATTTAGAGCGAACATGCATAGTCGTAGTAATATCATAGGTACCCAAAACAACCAGGCCTATCTAAATCATATCTACTCTAAGATAAGCTCACAGTACAACCGACAGTCAATACTAACCTCACAACTATCATATGTCAGTAGCCTCTGGCGACACCAGCATATAGATAAGAGTCAAACTCAGTACATGCACCCGGTTACATGGCATCAACCCATATATAACATTTACCAGGCCCTTTGATAGTGTAATGGTGCCAGAACTCCGCTAGGATCAAAGCTACAGATAATACAGTTATCAATACAGTAATTACCATCCCACATTATCATATACTACACAATCAAAGAACAACCAACTATATACCACATATACTTAGAAACTCGGCTTATAAACAACACATTTCTACATATTCCAGCTCAAACATTCATATATTTTAGCTTAGTCTAAGGTTTAAAGAAGCCTAGCCTACCTGAACGGGCGTTCTTCATGCCCCTGGTCAGTCCACTCGAGCTCTCCCCTTCCTGATCACCTCCAGACGCAGTTCAACTGCCAAAATATGAACCACAAGGTCAATACGGTCGATTTGGCTATAAAATCTCAAGAAATAGGTGAAATGACATCAATTGTGCCTAAAATGGGAAAAAATAAGGCTGATGATTGAAATCCCAAACAAACCCCCATAAAAATGCTCCCTACATCACCTAAGTCTATAGTCAAAAAGTGACCCTAAAAATAAATACCAGAAGATTGAGAAACAGCTCAAAAACAAGGTTACATCTCTTATCAAAATATTTATATATAAACTTACTTGGTCAAATTCCATAAAAATACAATAGATTATCAGGATTCAAATATACCATAGCATGCCTATTAGAAAATAGAACAACTTAGACCTAAATTTTATTTAATTTCATTGAGAATTGACCGAGATATCACAATGTAAAGTTTTCACATATTTTTCATATATAATCAGTGAAAAATAATGATTTTACCAAGAAATATGTGCCGAAATCAAATTTTGATACCTCCGCAGCGTTCGTCATCAATATACTTACAACATAGCCTTTTGAATCACTAAAAATAGAGTTACGAACTTTTGAGGGAGCATAGGTTTGGCTCGAAGGCTATTGCAACCAGTCTTTTATAAGCTAGCACCGCCTCATGCCCAAGCCTGCACAAACACGGGAACTGTATCACAAATGCGGTCCTTGGTGTGTGCCAAGCCCCCGCGAATGCTTGTGAGGAGCTGCGAATATATGTGCACCTGTGGCATGCCCAGGCATGCTCACATGCACCCTAACTGCATTAAAGCGAGGCACTAGCTCCCTTGCCTTCCGCATGCATGCCCAAACCCTCTGCGAACGCAGAGGATTACTTTGTTGTTGTTTCCACCAGCTAAGTGCAAATCTCTCCCAGGGAATTCTTGACTCGTCTGATTCTTTTTTTCATAAACAAATAGTGTAACCACATGGATTTTGATATTTTGAATCCAATGGTGCGATCAAAATTTTCAACTGAGCATCCTACGGAAAAATGAGGGTTCCATTTCTTTTCGGCTAATATTAGGTAAGAGAATTTAGGAGGTCAAAATGCACCCAGAAGTCCCCTCCAATCAATAAAAGGTTGTTTAAGGCTATACTTGATGTTCCATAGCTGGACACACCATTAGATTACCATTTCAAGCACGTTTAGCTAGGTTTTTACAGAATACCCTTTAGTAGCTTTCAATTGAACTGATTTTGCAATTTCTAACTTAAACTAACATTGAAGCCCTCAAACCTCAGGCCAACTATGCTCCTAGCATAATTCGGCCGTTCAAAAACTGATGGAACCGTCAGAATTTCATTTCAAGGTTGTTTGCTAGGACTTTACCAAAAAACTCATTTTTTCAGTTATAACTTCTCACCAACTCAAAATCCACATAAGAAATCAACTCAATCAATAACCATCCAAACAATACAAATAAGTTATAAAGAGCTCGAGGTTGCCATACACACGGTTTAATCACAGAATAACTATAGAAACATATAAATGGCCCGGAGGGTCATTCCATGTTTTCTCTCAAAATTTGATGATACTATCTCTATGGTGTCAAGTATAAGGTGTTCATAGATTACATAGCTTATAACATGGGTTCATTCAGAAGGATTTGAATCTAAAACAAATAAGGTCCATAGATTTGCAAAAGGATTATAATGATACTATTCAGTACTATATAGATAAGGATAGGGGTGTCCAAGTGACTCTAGGCTAAGGAAATTTAGACACTAGAACCTAGGTTCATGCACTTGGACATTTCAGAGAGTGGTGGGATGTTACCTAGTATTGAGGTTAGAACCATATTTATTCTGAAATCAAGGCTAGAAAGTTCAAGGATGGATATTCTAACAAGCTTAGAAACAAAGTGGTGCCCGGAGAGGCATCAGCTGCCATTCTTGATATGGGTGGTGTGTTCACTTTTAGAGGGAGGATTTGTGTCCCTCGAATTAGTGATTTGATCTGAGATATATTAAACGAGTCCCATGATTTGTTTCTATTTGATTCATTCAGGTGTGATCAATATGTATTAAGATTTTAAGAAGCTTTATTAGTGGTTTGAGGTGAACAAGAACATAGTGGAATATGTGCCCAAATGTCAAAATTGTCAACAAGTATGAGTGTTAAAGCCCAAAGGTTTGATTCAAAGAATGCTTATTTATGAGTGAAAGTGGAAGATGATAGCCATGAAATTCATGATGGGACTTCCTAACACCTTGGAAAAGAACAATTCAATTTGGATCATCATGAAAAGATTGACTAAATTTACCCATTTCATTCCAGTTAGAGTGGATTACAACTCTCAACAATTGGTTAAGATTTATATAAAGGATATAGTGAGATTGCATGAAATTCCCCTTTAAGCATTTTAGAACGTGACACTCAGTTTACTTCTAAGTTTTGGGACAAGTTATATGAAAAGTTAGACAACCAATATACTTTTAGAATAATTTTTCATTCATAGACTGAGGATCATTAGAGAGGACAATTCAATCATCGAAGGATACACTGAGATCATATGTGATTGACTTTGGAGGTCACTTGGATCAATTTTTTTATTATGTGAATTTTTATACAATAATAGCTATCACTTTAGCATTAATATAGTAATATTTGAGACACTCTATAGAAGGAAAATTAGAACTCGCATAGAGTGTTTTGAGGCTAGCTATATGAAACCTGTGGAAGTTAATTTTGTGAGGGAAGTCTAGGAAAAGGTGAAGGGTATACAAATCAAGTTCTTGACAGGCCAGAGCTAATAGAAAAAGTCTGCAGATCATAAGGTAAGGGACATGAAATTTCAGGTTGAGGAGAAGGTTCTATTGAGGTTTTATCATGAAAAGAAATCATGAGGTTTGGCAAGAAGAGTATGCTTAGACTTGTTATGTCAGTTTCTTTGAGGTTCTTAATAGTAAGGGATCAGAGGTACCATGGGGGATAGAAATTATATTATCAAGTAAGACTCAATATTTTCAGATAAGGAGCTTTAAAACAAAGAGGAACTAATTGTAATCCTAGATTTTGATAACCTAAAATTGAGGACTAATAAGGACAGACCAGTAAAATTTTAATGCAAGTATTATCGATTAAGGAAGCCACTTGAAAAATTAAGAAATCCATGTGGGATAGTTTCTCACTTGTTTGAGAATTCAAGTACGATCTTATTCTAGTCTTAGCTTAATCTTTCTTATTTGATCACTTCGGGACGACTGATAGATAAAATTATTCCTATTTTAGCAACTCCTTCGTCTATTATAGAGAATCCAATGGTTATAAAATTTGCAATAGAAATTTTTTGGGTACTAACTTAAAATTTTTAGGTTAGGTTATTCTTGGATGGAATTTGAGTTATGTAAAACCTAAGAAAATTTGAAAAAGGATTAGAATTAATTTCTAAGTGTGAATTGATTTTCTAATAGCTATAATATTAAGACGTATGTATGACTTTTTAAAACTAAAATTGGGTAAGTAAGACTCTCGATATCAAACTTGACATGAAGGAAATAATTTGAAATGCCAAAGTTCGAGGGTGTGCTTCAAATGAGAATTTTGGGGAAGATTTTTGAGTTACTGTCTCCACACAAGCCACTATAGTGGGCAAAGTCCTACTATGAAAGAATGCTTGGGAGCTGCTATAGCAAGCGCATTGTAAATAATACAAGAAAAATCTTTAAATTGGCTGTTATTTGGTTATCTCATTTTGGAGAATTGTACGGGCAGCCTAGGGAATTATTCATCTATTTTCCGTCATTGTCTTCAATAAAGATAAGTTAATTATTTTCCTAAATTGTAATTTAATTCTTAAACCTTAAAACCTATAATAATAATCTTCTTCTTCTTTGGGGGGAGGGGAGGGGGGGAGGGGAGTTGACTTATATTTAGTAGTAAAAAAGTCGTGGTTTGAATAGAATGACCATAAATTAGTTCTAGAGTTAGAATTAAGTTATAATCTATGTATTTTTAGGCCATTGTTTATTAATAATTGTATTTTATTATTGTTTGAGACTAAGAATAAGTTAGGACAGGGAAAGCTCAAGCCCTTTTGTCACGATCCAAAATGCGTCGTGAGTGGCACCCATACTTACCCTCCTAGGTGGGTGAATCAACGATACACATCTCACTCTATATAGTTGTTCAATTTATAAAATATGATAATAATACAGAAGCTTAATTTGTAAAAGCAAAAATAACAAAACTCACTAAGTCTATTACATAATTGTTTCCCATAATCTGAAAGTCATCACATCAAGGATATTTAATCTCAAATACTAAGTCTAAGAGTAGTAACACTAAAATAGATATAAAATAGTTTATGTCAAAAAACTAAGGACTAACTAATAGAATCCAACATGAGCTAGAAACTTACCCTGAAATATAATATATCGACGACTAAATAGAGTGGAGGGCAAGTCAAAGCTGATGGAACATATGTTGCGCTCCACAAAAGCAAAACAAAGAAAAATCAAGTGGGGATCAGTATAGGCAAGTTGTACTGAGTAGATATCATCGACTAACTCAAAATAGAAATCAATATACACAAAGTAATAGCAGAAAATTAACTATAACACTTAATAGTGGCAACCAACAAGGAACAAGTATAAGTGACAACACTAATGAAACAAGTATATAATCAGTCAATAATATCAAGAACACAGATGAGGATCAAGCCTCCACACCATGCTTTTTTGGGAAATGGGTTATTTGAGATTGAGTATATTAAATTATTTTAATATGTTTTCCTTTGATATTATCACGCCGGAATATTCCGACCGATCTAATAATATCGTATTGAAATGTGATACCTGATCTCATAATATCATGTTGGAATGTGACACTTGATCCAAATATATCATATCGGAACGTGAGACCTGATCAAAATATATTTAATTCATCATTCTTTATCATTACTTTCCACTTCACTAACAATATTTCATCAAGTCTTCTTTATTTAATGCATAATTTTGATAAGGCGTGTTCAAGATTATGGATTTTATGGTCTTGGGATTGCAAACTAATTGCAACACATAGCAATCAACTAAACCAGAATAATTAAATGCATAGAATACTTTCACAAAATCATTCAATGAATATCATTACTATTAAAAGTCTCTCTAACATATAGAATAAACCATAATCTACCTCAATCAAATATCCGAAGTCAAGCAAGCTAATTCACCACTACTTTTCCTTTTTCTTCAATATCTCTAAACATTTTAAATCTAATCAAATATATAATATTCATAAGAACCCATATTCC
>JAABOM020057696.1:0-14812 GCA_011800125.2 Solanum clarkiae
CGGAAAAAGAGGGGGAGTTCCTGGGCTATATGTTGAGTTTGGAACCTTACATGTGCATACGCGTTTTCCCGAGCTTGTCTGGGAGGAACAAAACTATGCAACCCTGTGGGGCCAAAGCGGACAATACATGCACGTGTGGTGCCGTTCGTCACAGAGCAAAGGCATTGTGTGATTTGGGTGCTAATATCAATTTAATGCCTTATGCCATTTTTAAACAGCTTGGTCTAGAGAAAATCAACACCAACTATGACGCTCTCCTGGTAGCAGACCATACTATCAAATGGCCCGTTGGGATTTATATGATATGTTGGTGAAGGTTGATAAATTTATTTTTCATCTAAGTTTGTGATTTTTGATTGTGAAGTAGATGTTGTAGTTCCTATCATTCTTGTTAGACCATTTTTAGCTACCAGGAGAGATCTAGTAAATGTTAAGTGTAAGGAGCTAAAATTTTGAGTGAATGGTGAAGACGTATCTTTTAGTGTTTTCAAACCTTTTTCTACAATTGAATGACCTTCAGTCTCTCTTTCATTGATGTTGTAGATGATATGATTGCTAGTACCAGTGATGTGATGATTCTTGGTGAATCATTGGCTGCATTATTATTGAACTGTTATGATAAAGAGATTGAGAATTATGATGAAGTGGTTGTACTGTTGTCAGACTTAGGGTCACATTTAAAGACTTCTTATAAGGATGATCTTGATTTGAAGAACTGGGAATCACCTCTTGTAAAGCCATCTATTGATGAACTACTAAAGCTTGAGCTAAAAATTCGTCCCTCTTATCTTCTCTATGCTTTCTAAGGTGGAAATAAAATATTATTGGTTATTATTGCAGCTGATCTTCTTGATTCGCAATTTGAAGCTCTAGTTGATGTGTACAAAATGTTTTTCAAGGCTATTGGGTGGACAATTGTGGATATTGTCGGTATTTCATCATGTCTTTTTACTAACAAAACTAAGGTTGTTGATTATTGCAAATCTAGTGTTCAACACCAAAAAAGGTTAAACCCTCTTATGCAAAAAATTGTTAAGAAAGAAATTATCAAGTGGCTTGATGTCGGGGTTATCTAACCCATTTTGGATAGTAAATAAGTCATCATTGTACAATTTGTGACAGACAAAGGGGGCATGACCGTTGTTCCTAATGAGAAAGGTGATCTAATCTCAATACATTTGGTTATTTGATGGCGTATTTGTATGGAATACTAGAAGTTGAATGTCGCAACTGAGAAAGACCATATTCCTATGTCATTTATCGATCAAATGCTTTTGTTTAGCAGGTATAGGATGGTATTGCTTTTATGGTGGGTATTATGGTTACAGTTAGATTTCTCTAGCCCTTGAAGATCAAGAGAAAATAACCTTCATATGCCTATATTATACCTTTGTATTTTGGAGAATGTTGTTTGGCTTAAGCAATGCACCTGCTACCTTCTAACAGTGTATGCTATCTATATTTGTTGATGTGGTCGTAGACACTATGGAGGTATTTGTGGATGATTCTTCAGTTATTGTTGACATATTTGAATCTTGCCTTAAGAATATTAGAAAAGTTTTGCAAAGGTGTGTTAATTCTAATCTTGTCTTTAAATGGGAAAAATGCCACTTCATGGTGAAGGAGGGCATTGTATTGGGTCATAAGATTTCAGGTGTAGCTATTCAGGTTAGTCAAGCAAGGGTAGAGGTAATTGCCTTGTTGCCTCCACCTATCTCTACCAAAGGTGTTTGTAGTTTCTTAGGTTATTGGAGGTTTATCAAATGTGTCTCAGCAAGTTGCTTGAAGAGGATGTTGTAGTTATGTGTGTTGATGCTTGTATGAAGGCTATAGAATATTTGAAGGAAAAATTTAATTCAGCACCTATTATAGTTGCAACTGCTTGGAATCTTCCGTTTGAATTAATGTGTGATGGTAGTAGTGTATGTTTGGATGTTGTGTTGCATTAGAAAAAGGACAAGTTATCCCATCCTATTTATTTTGCAAGCAAGACACTAGATTTGGCTCAAAAGAATTACACCATCATTGAACAAGAAATATTGGTTGTGGTGTACACATTTGAAAGTTTAGCGATTATCTCGTGGGCACTAAAGTAATTGATCATATGGATCATGCAATAGTAAGGAACTTGATCGCTAAGAAAGACATAAAGCCTAGACTCACTCATTGTGTGGACTGAAAGGGATACAAGAACTAAGTAGATGATCATTTATCCAGGCTTGGGTCAAATAAAGAAGTGGCTGATGAGAATAACCTTGCTGATGCATTTCCAGATGAGTTGATCATGATGGTTTCCAGTGGAGCTTTACCTTTATATACTAATATTACTAACTATGTGGTTTGCAGGATTATTCCTAATGGTTTAAAACCATACCAAGTGAAGCAATTTATCTTTGATGCCAAGAAGTATTATTAGGACGAACCTTATTTATTTCGGAAGTGTGCTAATAATTTTATAAGCTGTGTGTCCAAAAGAGGAAACACAAGCTATTCTTGATGTTAGTCATGGATCTCTGGTGGGAGGTCATCATGGTGGTGTCTAAGTAGCGGTAAAGGTGCTTCAATGTGGTTATTATTAGCCTACTCTATCTCATGTCGTAACACCATGGCAAAGTGGTGTGTCAAATTCCAAAAACAAGGTAATATCTCCCGTAGGCATAAACTTCCTCTAACTCTTATTTTGGAAGTTGAATTGTTTGATATATGGGGCATTGATTTTATGGCACCATTTGTATGTATAGACGGGAATAAATTTTTCTTGGTGGATGCAAACTATGTATCAAAAGAGTGGAAGCAATAACATTACCTCAAAATGATTAGCGTAGTGTTCATTTTCATAAGAAAAGTATCTTCACAAGGTTTGGCACACCGAGGGCTATTATTAGTGATGGGGGTTCTCATTTCTATAATCAAGTGTTCACATCTTTGCTGAGTAAGTAAGGGGTTAGGCACAAGGTGAAAACACCTTATCATCCCCAAACAAATGGACAAGTTGAAATCTCCAATCAGAAAATTAAGAATATTTTGGCTAAGATCATAAATGCTAGTAGAGTTGATTGGATGTGGAAGTTGGATGATTCTCTTTGGGCATATCATACAACTTTTAAAAAACCTATTGGAATGTCTTCATATCATCTAGTGTTTGGCAATTCTTTCCATCTACCCATTGAGCTTACGGAAAAGCTTCTTGGGCTTTGAGAGCTATTAATCTAAGTTGGGGAAGGTGCTTCGCGAGATAGTATTGCTCATTTCCATGCCTTTAAAGAATTTCACCTATTTGCTTATGAAAGTTCAAGTCTATGCAAGGACAAGTTCAAGAAGTAGCATGATGCTAAAATTTTAGACCTAGAGTTTAGATTTGTGATATGGTATTGCTCTTTAATTTTCAATTGAAGCTCTTCTTGGGAAAGCTTAAGTCCAAGTGGTTAGGTCCTTTCAAAGTGGTCCATGCTTTTGGGAATGTTGTTGTTGGACTTGAAACAAGGATAAGTAGAGATTCAAAGTCAATGGGCAAAGGTTGAAGATTTACTTGGTTGTTGCTTCGAGAGTGGCTATGATAGATGTGGTTTACTTTTTGGGAGGCAAACTCTCTTTTTCATGTGTTTTAAGTAATATGTGTTGAATGTGCAAGTTGACGAGGAGAAATATGCTGCAAATGAAGATCGACGAGGTATATTTCAAGTTGGCGAATGGTCAATCCATTATGGTGAGGTACCTGAGCGCTCCTTTTAGGAGTCTAAAATGTCTCCATGGATACTAGAAGGATTGGATAGCAGCTCACCTTTAGGAAATTCGCCGAATGTCTTCTGCGAAGGTGATTTTTCATGATGATTTAGACTGCAAATTGGGATACAACACTTAAGAGAAGGAAGAACTGAAGTAGGATTTTGTAGCTTGCTAAAGGCCTTTGTGGATCCCAATCTCACTCTCAAGCCTACCTCAGGACAAAATGGGTGAGTTGATTCTCAATGGTTGACTCACCAATTCAATCAACAATGTTAGTCACCTCGCTGAACTGAATTGGCTGGTTTAGGGTAGGGGGTCATTCTTTATTTAACAGACCTCCACCCTACCCATCAAACATTTTGTGTTTCCCTAGATTTTCTCTCTTCTCCTTAACCCCTTTACATTTTGTAGCTTAATTCTTCGATTTTAGCTAGCTTTTCACATGATTTCTTACGGATTTCACTTTTTAGCAACTTCAAATTTTAGCACCTGCTCTTGCTTGCTATAGAGGTTAGTTTTCTTTTAAGTTTATGTTCTTCCATTCTTTGTTATTATTAGTGAAGTTCATGCTCAACAACGCTTGTGAATGATTGGTTAGTGTATGGACCGTTGATCGACTGTCAAAATTAGTCTTTGTTCTTCTTGAAACCCTAGAACTGTGTTTTAGTTGCGCATGTGAGTGTGCTTCCTGCATTTGGTCTTAAATGCTTAATAGGTATACTTGGGTTTGAGTTTAACCGCTAAAAAATATTGATGGATACTTTCCTTTGCTACAGGTTTGCATATATTATAGAGATCACAGATACTTTGATTTAAAATTATCTATGATGGGATGTTTGAAATTATCAATCATGGATTTAATTTGATGACTTGGTTAATGGATTATTATTGGACTAGTATAGTGTACTAAATTCAAATCATTTTCCCGATGACGGATCAACGATGACTTTCTTGTTGGTGACTTGCCCTTTCAGGTGCTAGCTCGCATTTCCTGGCTTGCTCAGGCCTTGAAGTTTCTGGATCACTTGGTGAGCTATTGTAGCTTCTTTGAGTTGATTCGGCGACTCACTTAAATTCCCCTGACCTGTTATGCCTGCATATTTTGAAACTTGCTGGATGATTTGGCGAGGTTTTGCCGCCTCGTCAATTGGATTTGGCAACTCACATTTTGGGTTTGGTTCTTGCCAACTTTTCCAATCTCATGTTAGAAACTTTTGGGATAGGTTGGTGAGCATGACTTTTCTTGCCAAACCAATTTTGAAACTCACCAACCTAGTTAGCGAGATACAACATTAGTTTTTCCCTATGTGATTTTTGCATCCATTTTCAATCCAATTTCAACTAAACATTCACCTAATCGTCTCCCATTGTATTGTTTTACAGATATCACTAGACCTAAGAAGCTAGTATGGAGACTAATATATGGGATCAAGGTTCAAGCTTGAAAAGATTTGGGAGGAATTATCAGAGAGTTTGGGTCACACAGGCTACCTCACGTAGGCAAAAGCACACAAGGGAGTCTGAGGTGGATAAAGGAAAGAGAAAATGGCCTATGGTTGAGACACAACATTTAGATTTGGACTCTAACTTAATCGAAGTACATTAGACAGATGATGACGAGTCCAAGCAAGAATAAAATCCACCCTAGCACTTGCACCAGAGGCACCACTGCCACAACTCAATGTAGACATCCCTTAGCCCTTGGAATGTACATGTATAGAGATGTATTCCAAGACAATCTATGTCTTGCTGGTTGATTTACCACATGAATAGTGCCAGTTGTTGCCTTGTGATTTATGAATTACCTTAAATCCACATGTTTGAATACAGGTTTTTAGGAGAGGCGGCTATTAACTAATAAGGTTATCGAACAGTGTCTCAAAATTCGACAATCTATTAAATTTCACTAGTTTGAGTTATTCATTATGCTGCATACTCGATGTATTAGTTCTTGGGTTCAGGAGTTCTATAAAGCATACACAACTCTTGAAACCTAAAAATGGAGTGCTACCAAAGCCACTCTACATTGTTGAGGTTTAAGGAAAAGAAGTACAATGTGGGCCATCCAGCAATAATGAGGTCCTAGGCTAGACAGTTTTGGATCATGATAGCTTCTAGGCCAAATTAGCCAGGCATTTGAATTAGCTATAAGGTTTTCTCGCACCTCTATTAGCAAATCCCATACCCGCGTGGACTGGAGAGGGAGTTTTTATTAGGAAGCAAAACATCAACATTGTCGCTAGCTAATGGTTCAGATTTATTAACAACACATTAATGCCATCATAGAATGAGTTCATTATTTGTCATCCAAAGGCTGCTCTGCTGGGTTGTATCATCAATCTGGTGAAATTAAATTTGGCGATATTTTCATAGATATTTGTGACAGTGAGGTAGTAGAAGACCATGTTACCATTTCCCATCCTCATTACTTAGTTATGTGTGTTGCTCGGGGTCCTATTTATTGAGGCCATTGATGTTTAGGTTACCCTAGCCACTTCGAGTAATATTTATGGAATTGATGCATATTATTTGACAAATGTGGAGGCTAGGAGAGGCTGCCTCTTGAGGATACCAAACCTATCATGGATCCGGCTGCACTTAAGACTGAGCCACAAATCTCAAAGACACCATCCATTATGCCTCCGGATGTAGCCCCGGCTGCTCCATCCACCACAATTTCCACCTCTATATCTACACTACCTACATCTTTGGTGCCTCTTATATCTACTAGTTCTAGGCCACCTTTGACTTAGGTCATGATTTACCAGATGGGTGGTGTTACCTATTCCACTTACGTCTGTACCTCCAGCCTTGAGTCTTGAGTATCTACTATGTTTGTGTAGGCTATTGTAGTTAGCTATTTCTCTATTACAGACAGAGTCTGCTAATCATCGCCAACTCTTATTCGAATTTGCCTTGAGGATAGATTACCTTACATGCTGCATCAAGAAGCTGGATAAATCCTCGACTAGTTCTGATGCAATTACATCCCTTAGGGTTGATGTGACATCCCTTTGGAGGGATGTAGATAAGCTACATGCCATGGATATATCCATGCTTTGGGGGGTGTTAAGGTTCCACTTGAGTCATCAATTCCACTACTCAGATCTACTCGGTAACCCGCATTAGATTTTCCTTTAATTTTTGTAGTTTTTAGCGGTAGTAGGTATTGGGTAGTAAGGCTGAGGATGATGTCTTACTTGTGATGACCGATAAGAAGGATTTTTCCAAACCAAAGCATGCAGAAGAGGATACATATGTAGGTCCTAAAATTTGGAGGATACATCACTTTAGACCACTTTGGCTTGTTCATTTGAAAATGTCCCCATTCAGCCTGCCGTTGTTGATCCTATTTTGATCACTGATGGCCTCGAGACCAGTGTACAACGTGATCCTCTACCCTTCAGACTTAGCTTCAGAGAGTCACTCTTACTCTTATTTTTTCATTTTATTTATTTTTATTATATTTTTATTTTTAGCATTGAGGACACTGCTATTATTTTAAGTGCATGTGGTGGTTAGTGCCTAACAAATTTGCTTGCATATATTTGTTTACATTCATCACTTTTGGTCTGTATATATTTATTAGTTTTAGTTGTGGTTTATCTCATTTATCCATTTTATTATTTACATTTGGGATTGTATTGTTGTGGGTTGTGTCGATTGATGATGTCATATGATGGACTATGTGATGACATTCTTAATGGTAAATCATCGATTGATTGTGATATTTGATAGTCATTCATGGTGAAGTCTAAGTAACCACTTATTTAATATTGACCTTGTGGGTTTCAAAAATGTGCACAAAATGTTTTTGATGTTCTCTTATACATCTGAGTGTCAATCATAATCAATATTGATGTCTTGAATTGTGCTTGTGATAAACAATATGCTAAGGTTGATCTAACAAGGTACTATGTGTTGCATAAGCCATGTGTCGACTCGTAGCATTTTTTTGTGACTAAGTATGCTACCTATTTTGAGTCTTGTGATGATCATTGCACTTGAACAAACACAATTGGTTAAATAATGGTGATAATTATGTTTGCAAGCCATGTGTAGTGAGGTTTACTTTGAAAAATGCTTGACGAAACTCGAAACTTGCTCGGTTGGTCCAATCAATTGATATTTATGTAGGAAAGAAAGGATCTTAGGCATTTTCTTTAAGTGAGAACCATAAATTGTATCATGACCATCATTTTGGTGTTTTATCCCTATGAGATTGTGACTATATACTGGCACCATTTAAGCCCAACTCGTCCTTCTTATGGAACCTGAACCAAAATTTAAACCCAATTTGTGGTAGAAAAATACTCTTGTTCCCTACCTATATCCTTCTTAGTCCGTTGGCTTGGTATAAAAGTTCATCTTTAGGCCAAAAACCTATGGTGGGGGTGTGGCAGCTGAAGAACAAACACAATCAGGTGTAAAGCTGATAAAACTTGTTCCTAGTAATGTCGAATTGGTCTAGAAAAGTCTTGAACACCTCTCTTCTATGTAAAAAAAAGGAAAAGAGAGACTTCATTTTAGACATATGTTTGGCATAGTTGTTGCGTCAATAAAAAGGAGGTGTTTGAAAGTGTTGTGAAGGATTGAAAGAATTGGTGTAAACAGAACAAAGTTGATTTACTGAATCAAAGAAATAAAAGTGTGATATGGAGTCATAATTTACGAAAATTGAATCCTAAGTTCTGATCCTTCATGAACTAATTGACAGGTTGACTGGAAGATAAGGGCAAGTCCATGAGGGGATGTTGGGCATGGTTTTTTACATTAGGGAGTGTGAGTGTTGATTGTAATTCTCATGCTTATTTTGACATCAAATTTGTGAAATAGTGGAATCTTTGTTGGAGTGAGGGCGACGTCGCACCTTTGTTAAACATGAATTCACCACTGAGGTATGTTTATGTTACTGAGGGCTCAAAGTGACAAATACTAGTCATAGTTTGAGACTCGAAGGTATTAGTGATGCTTTGCATGATTAGCAAGCCTTGCATAATGTAACACCTTGCATATTGAAAACAATGTAAAGTACAATGCATAAAGAAATCAGGAAATTTGAAAGGCAATGTATGAGCCAAATCTATGGATCGTGGTACAATTCATGACCCATAGACTAGGCTCGTGCATTGGGGGTGCAAGGGTGAAAAATTTATCAAGTGTAAGTGGAGCTTACGAAGAGGGTTTACGATCAATAAATAGAACTATATACCGTGCTTTATGCTCATGGTTCAAGGGTGCAATTTACAATAGCCTAAGATTGGGGACCATTAATGTAATAATTGGGTTTACAAGTCGTGAAGGTTTATCCAGGCTCTAGTTAGTGGTCACATAATGATGGTCTAAGTTGGTGGAGAATTGGTTTTTGAAGTTCACAGTACTATTGGCTCATATACGAGTCATAAATTGGATCATAGATTGGTTTTCAGAAACTTTCCTGATGGTTCCAAATTTTAGTGGGATGAGACACAATTCAATGACACGTGGTCTGGATTATGACCTGCAATTGGGGGTTCGTGGTTCGGGTTTGGTAGATTTTATGAGGGCCATTTCTTTTACCTTTGCTTATATGTTACACGCCCCTTTCGCTACTACTCCTCAAACTCATTTCATTTCCCCCCATTCTAAAAATAACATATGTATAGAATCCTCCAAGACTTCTTTAAGTCCCAAGGTGTAGATAGGAAGCTAGAGTTTTGGAATTTCTTGCATCTTTTTCATATTTCCTTCACCAGATCACAACAAAAGGTATGTGGGTTTGATTTGTGGGGACCTTCCCTCCACAAAGCTCATGTTTCCTAATGAATATTATGGAGTTTCATTAAAATGCATTAAATCATGAGTTTCATGATGCATTCCTAGTTATATGAAGTACACAAATACCATGTCATGATTTATGATGATTATTAGGTTGAAATTCTTGTTTGCTCTAAGTAGAGTTCTTTTAAGGACATGGTGGGTTGTTTGAAATGCTTTTTTAAATGATCATAAGCTATCTCATTTATGTACATTACTTTCCAAATACATGAGTTCAAGCATACGAGCATGAACCCACCATGTTTTGAACTAAGATTACATGATGAAGTAAGACAAAAGGTTTTCACTTGTGGTATGTAATTAAGTTCATGAATGGTAAGGGCTACTTAGTATGCTGTGAATATTTGGGATTTCTATGAAATTTATGCAAGATTATGATGCCCTTTTATTGCTATTATGACACACCTTCTTGTGAAAGGAAACTGCTCACTTGAAGAGGTTAGGGATTTTAATAAGCTACTCTTATCATGATCCTATGGTTCTCAAGTCTATATATGTTATGGTTATGCTTATGTTTATGCATTTTGTGGGACTAGAATGAGCACCGAATAGGATTTAGGGTGAGGGGATATCCCCAAAGATCCTTATATAAATCCTTACTTCTCATAACTGTAACACCCCTCATGTTTATAGTCTTGGGAAACTAGGAATTGTGATTTTTGCTGACAGGCTGATCTTACGTGCCACTCTATGGCCCGTAGATGCAACCACGGGCCATAGGTACCCTCGCCTAAAGTGCCCAATGAAATTACAAAATTGAATAAATTCTAGAAGTTAATTTACAAGTTAGCAGATAGTCACCATATAAGGAACCACAACCCATTAACAGGTCACATATGTGGAGGCCTTAAGGAACCAAAAATTTGTCTAGGTCTGGAGTCTTACTACGAAGGGTTCTATGACCCGTAAATTCATCCATAAGTCATATTGCATGTTTGTGGGTCTGAAGCTGAAATTCCAGTAGCTCAACCTTTGTGACACCCCTAACCTACAAGGCAAGATACGAGCCATAAGTTGATCCACAACCTGTAGAAGGGGTTTCGTGGACGACTCTGATAGTATTTAATGAAAGGTGTTTTTGAATTTTCCAATCCATCTATGTACTAAACTATGTTGTGTTGAGTACTAACTACCCTAACTAACTTAACCTCTATAAAGTCCAATTTCTAACTCATTTAAAGACTTTAATTCTCAAATTTCTCTAAAGGTTTCCAATATTTCTCTCTTTTTAAGTCAAAGGTACCATTGAAGCTAAAGCTTGAAGGTCTGACTAAGGATTTCTTGATTTTTCTTTCTCAATTTTAACTATTTTTTGGCTTTGGAGTATGATGGAATAAAGCAAAATGGCTCTTTAAACTATCTGCGCTTCTTTCATTTGTGAAGTAGCAGTTAGTCAACGCAACTTTCGATGCTCCTCATGGGTCATCTGGAAACAGTCGCTTTATGTTTTTAAACATAGAGGTTAGGATGCGTACATCCGACCCCCCCACCCCACAATGAGCGGGAGCCTTTTGAGGCACTGGGGTATGTTGTTGTTGTTACTTGGGTTGTGAAGGGTTTTATTCATGGATCAGTTCCATTCATGAAGCCAAATCCAAAATGTTCTTTTATATGAAGATTACGACTAATTATGCATGAATTATGATGAATTTCATAATATATATGATTTTCAAGCAAAAATATGTGATCTTAAAGTTTGCATGATTAGGGCTTAATGACTTGATGTGGGTTCCTTTGTTAATCATCTAGTTTGATTTTGATTGCACGTGTTCTCTAAGAAACCTACTAAATTGTATGATTTGGATTCAAATGTCTATTAGCCTACACTTTGACCTGCTTTCCTATGATAAAGCTATGTAGTTTTATGCCTATGATCTCAAGTATGAAAAGCATATTTTAAATGATGATGATAATGATATTATGAAAGCTATAATGATGCTATGATAAAGGATGATGAAAACCCTAATATTTATGATGATGTTAAGGTGGGAATGTCTATCCACACTATGATGAAAGCAAGTAGATGGACTATTCTTATGACATGTTGTTTTATGAAAGAGTATGTTGACTATTTTGAAAGCTATGAGAGTATGATTTTAACGAAGTACGATCTATGTTGAAAGCTATGTATATGCATAATTTATACTGTGGGATATGACTTAGCACCAAGTGACTTATGTGAGAGGGACTATCTCCAAGGGTCCTTATATAAATCCTCAAGTCCCATAACTATGTGCCACCATAGGAATGATGTTCATGTTTTGTGCCATAACGGTGTGCTAGTGGATCCAATTAGTCTAAATGATGGACACTCACTGTGCCACAATAGAGCCTAAAGGGAGGGGTCAAATGATAGTTCTCACCATGCTAGGATAGAGCCTATAGGGTGGAATCGAGTTTACCTTGGCAAAGTAAACTCCTCTTACCTTGATGTAGAGTGACAATCATGATTTCATATAATAGCCTACATGGTCTTGTGAATGCCAGTTATGTTGTTATTCACGCGTATGTATTCTAAGGTTAAGAATTGATTTATGATTGCTTCTTCTTATCATTATTTAAATTGCATGCTCATACATATTGTGTCCTTATCCTACTGATCATGATTATACATATTGATATTATTGTGATGTTCGTTGATTCATGGAATACCTACATACTTAGTGCATTCAATGTGTTAAATACCTACTTCTTTACGTGCATGAACTAACCATGTGGGAAGAGACGATGATGAGATTGTTCCATTTGGTGGCTAGATTCAGATTTTGAGGTTGAAGACTTATTGGTAAGTTCCTATGCTCTGGGAACAAGCCCTATAATATTTTCTTTTATGTTGAGACTTTAGCAGTTCTATCCTTTGGTGTATGTCTTTAGGACGAGCTAATAAACTATTTACGACTCCATTCCAAGATCTATGACATAGAGGCATGAATTGGACCTTAATTGATTGATGTACATTTCCTTATGGGAACTATGATACCCTTACATTTTATGTACTTCCTCTTTCTTATTCTCTTGTATGCTTATTTTACCTTGTGAATGCTTACCATATGAACACGAGGCTTGGATGGGATGCCTTTGTGTATCACATTCATCCTGTCATGGCTACGTACTAGCTTCGGGTCATGACAATAACTATGTGCCACCATAGGATTATATATTAACTAAAGGATCCACCTATAGCTCTATGTTTATGACACCCATAGAAAAGACAAGGTTGTAAGGTGAGGGTATAGTCTACCTTGGTAAGTAAGATACTCCTTTTCCGATAGGGAGGCAACATTGAGATTTCATGTAGTATCTCACATGGTCTTAGTGTTGGTTAAGGTTTCCTCCCACATATGCATATGGTATGCTATGAAATTATATCATTTTATGTATGTTTTAGATAAGGCATTGATCATTTATTTAATATAAAAGTTTATCACCTTTGATAGAATTATGCATCTTAGCTATATTGATACATGATTTCCTTGTTGCATTCCATCCCACATACATAGTACATTCCATAATAATAAGGCATGCTTTTGCCTACATGATTTAACTATGTAGGGACCAGAGCTCCTTCCCATCTACCTTCTCATGGATAGTTCGAGTGGTGAAGACTTTGTTTGTGGTCACTCCTCTAGTTTTAAGACGATAGCCATCTTCTATCTAGTGTTATTATGTTAAGACATTGATACTTTTACTACTCCTCTTTGAGGGTGAGCCTGGGACTTGTCTTGGCCCTGATGTATTAATGACTTAGAGATATTGTTGGATAGTATGCTATATATGTATGCGGCAAATCTTGTATCTATGGTAATTTTTCTTAGTCCCCTCCCATGCTTTTTGTTTCTTATAATACTATTAGTACGATGGTGAAATTCCTAAGGCCCAACTTTGCATAGAGTGTGTCCCATGACCCTTTTCCTTAGAATTATTTATTCTGATTGAACAGTTGAAATTCCCTAGTATTTTACTCCATAGAGTGCGACCTAAGTCGTAATACCTTAGAACTACTTTTTGATTATTAGTTTATGTTCTCTTACCAATGATGTACCTAATAAATGCTATGATGTTGTATGGGGTATCTCCAGCTCCTTCATAGGCTCAGGTGGTGACAAGCTTGATATCAAAGCGCTAGGTTTATATACGGTTGTTGAAAATCAACCATACATATCACATAAAGTCTTGTGCATGGTTGTGAAGCATGCTACAACTATGAATATGAGGCTATGTAGCATTTAGGAAAATGGTTCACTTCTTTCATATTATATGTCATGCCTTAGAACTTGTCTTATGAATTCCTATTTCTAATGACTTATATTCGATGTTTCTAAATAATGCGAGGAAGTGTGAAACCAAGGGTACCCATTGCTGAGGAGGACCAAGTCTCTCCCACCATGCAAGCTACCCAAGAGAAGAGTCCTACACATGTCGAGTACTAAAAGGTCATCACATTGTTGGAACAAGCCATGCCCAACCATGTTAATGAAGGGTCCCAAACTCTCATGCTTCAACTCCGATTTCAAGGGTAAGGGACTTCACTAGAATAAACCCTGTAGAGTTCTACGGCTCTTAAGTGGAGGAAGACCATCAAGATTTTATTGATGAGATGTACAAGGTCCTAGCCATAATAGGGTGAGTTTGGAGGAGAATATAGAACTAGCGGCCTATCAACTCAAAGGCCTATCCCAAATATGGTTCACTCATAACAATCTAAAAGGAAATGCATATGGCTACGCCATTGGGGCCACATTGTCTAAATTACAAGACATGACCATACTTTAATTTACATAGTCTACAAAGCCTCTAGGTAAGGAAGAGTATCTGATAAGGGTCAGGACAGGCCCCGCCTCGGCTAACTGTACAACACAAATATATAAGCTCTAGACACACAAAACTCTGAAGCAACCTGGAGCTTGGTAACAACAGAAGGATATCCTGTACTCCTATTGGGGAGATCTACTGACACCTGTACCTGCAGTATGAAATGTCGGTCCCTTGTAATAGGCGTTAGTACGAGATAATATACTGAATATGTAAGGTAGGAAACACTATATATGAAGTAACAACTCAAATGAAACTATCCATTGGTGTAGGATGAGAGACAACCCTTAGTTATACTGTGGGATCATGTAATTTATGTTTTTTTATTACTCTACCCTTACTGTATAATCTGTGCACAATAAGTAATACAAATGACCAGCTGATCAGTAGTAAATCTATATCGGGATCGGCCTATCTAGGCTTTTCCTTTAACCCCTTGGGCTACCCCCATGATAGG
>JAABOM020057697.1:0-51731 GCA_011800125.2 Solanum clarkiae
ACCTAATCTCAACCAACTAATCAACTAACTAACCAATCATAACTAACTATTAAAACTAATTCACAACTAACTATGTGATAGCTTATTCAATATCATCAATCCTTATTGTCTTCCTATCTTCTTTATAAAAAATAAATTTCTCATAGATTTATAATAAAAGGTACTATAGTTGATCGCTTTGGATCTCATTATTAGTTGGACTTGATAATGATAATTTTGGAACCAAGAAGAGAAATCTCGCCTCTGCAGCTTATAAAGCATTAGCTTTGTCTTTTGCTTACCGGAAACAGAGGCAGATGACCTCATTAGTGGATTCAGTCTTAGAACCTGAATGTATTAAGTTTAAGTTTTAGATCTGCCTCTGTTTGAGAGATAATAAGTAGCATGACTCCAAGACCTAGCTCGAAACAGGTTGCTCATTAATCATTTTTGGTTGCTTATTCAACATGACAACTAGAGAATGTCTCAGATCTTTAATCCTCTCATTAGGAACTGGGGAACTAGCATCTTTCATTAACCTAATCATAGTGATAAAATTCTCACAATCTTCAGCATGCAAAGCCACTTCATGAAATTTTTCCTCAATATTGTTCTTGAGATTGATGAGGTTGGCCGCTACATTCTTAAGTATGTTGTTAAATGTAGAAAAGCCCAATAGAGGGTTCACTTACAATGAACTTTATCATCTCTGTCAAAAGTCATCCACTATGGAAAATTCATGTATTTTATTGAAGGCCAAAGGTTCATCATTAATGGTGGTACAAAAAAAAAATTAGTTTTAAACAAAATGATATACCAGATTTTCTTTTTCCGCAAATGGAAGAAGCTGATATTTAGGTATAAAAGTTTTGCAGGATATGCAATTAAGGTTCTTATTAATAAATATGATGTCATATATAATTTTGATCCAAATGCAGTTTTCTTCTATGAGAGCAGATAATTCATGACCTTAGGTAGAAGATACAATAAATATGGCTTATAAATCACAATACTCGGCAATGTGGAAACTCTTGAAAGCTACTTCTTAAGCAACAAAAACGTGTCAACCTAAGTTTGAATTATACATAAAATATTATATTTACTAAGAATTGATTGCAAGTACGTTGACCAACAACAACAACATTACCCCAATGCCTCAAAGGCTCCCGTCAATTGCGGGGTAAGGAGGGGTCGGATGTACGCAGCCTGACCCCTATGTTTAAAAACATAACGTGACTGTTTCCAGATGACCCATGATGAGCGTCGAAAGTTGCATTGATTAACTGCTACTTCACAATTTAAAAAAGCGCAGACAGTTTAAAGAGTCATTTTGCTTTATTCTATCAATATCCCAAAACCAAAATATAGTGAATCTTTGGCTCTATCCGAGATTGATGAAAAATTGCAAGTACGTTGACCATTTTCTAATAATCAGATACATCATTGTTCATCCTACTTTTGTTTGAATCAGTAACTTAAGAAAATATGCCAATTGAAAATACCAATTAGAATATTGATACCAATTCGTTTGAAACGCTTCAGCAATTCAAAGAATCCATAGACTGAAAAAGAATTACTCTCATCTCACAAAAATGGTCCTAGTGGCTCATTCTATTTGGCAGATCATACAAAAACATCAGACGAATCGTAACAAGTATCATTAAGATATACCACTTTGTTGGTCCGCATGATGTGGCATTTAGGCACTAATACATCATCATACAAGGTGGTAGAGAAAAAAGAGATTCCACGTCATATGTATCAGCATCACCTAACAAATGCATAAATCCAGTAAAAACAAATAAATTATGCAAGGATCCCACGTTATAAGTAATGGTTTAGTCTTATTATTTTTAATGCTTAAAAATTATCAGATCCTTTTCTGAGTTACTTCTTTATGCTTCACTCAAAGATCTCTTATGTAAGAACCTGGACTTGATAAGATCATAACGAGGCTTAGAAATTGATTCCGAAGATTTTTGGCCAAGGATGTTATTAGTATGTAAAAGTTGTGATACATTGACGAACTCTGTAATGGGACCTGATCTCATCTTAAAGCAAGTATCAGTTGTACTAGTCTCTAATTGAAAGTATCTTGTGTACTGCAAAAAACAAACTTTGATAGTGCTCAGATTTTTGCAGAGAGACAGATCTACTAGCCAATAATATTGCTCCAAATTATGTGATCCATTGTATGGTCCAAAAATGTGGTAATTTCACATTAATTAAATTGATATATATTACAAATTGGAAGGTATAGAAGGCATAACTTCCAATATTCACAACTAGAATAATTTTTGCTTTTCTGAAAATAGACTGAAGAACAGTCATGATGTTTTAGCTTTCAGCAATCCCCTCAAGCTTTTTTTAGTTTTGATTTCCTTGTTCTTTAATGTAAAAAAGGTGTTCATCTATAAAGAAATTTGGTGTTTTGATTTTAAGTTCTCTTGTGGTTTGCCTAAATCCGTAGCTTGAAGCATCTAGGATGGAAGTGTGAATTCTAAATTAGTCCTTGTGAGATTTGTTTAGTACGTTGCAGTGTTGAAGCTTAGTTGAAGAGGGTTTTACTTTCTTACAATGGGAAAAGGGATATGTAGATCAATCCTTAAGATTGCAAGGTGTTATAATCGTTTTACTCCTTTAAGTTAGTGGAATTTGGGCTTAAATAATCCTATGGATCAGGTCATGATTTTTCCACCACTGAGAGAGGAGGTTTTCACGTTAAAAATGGTTGCATTATTTGTTTACTGTCTTTCTTAGTTTCCATTATAAGGGACATGGTCCCTCGTTAGAGTTTACACATGCAGGCCAACAATTGGTATCAAAGCCCTTCAAAAGATTAACACCTAGAGGGAATCTTGTAGCAATGGTTGCTCCTACTATTTTGGAAGAAGGATAGTTAATAATTCGACCTCCTCGTTTTAATGATCAATTCTATTCATGGTGGAAGACACGGAGGCATACCTATATCATGGCCGAAGGCAGTGAGTTGTAGGGTATTGTTCTGGATGGATCATATGTTCAAATGAATGAAGTGAACTATGGTAAGGTTACCAGACTTGTGCCAAAGTCTCGAAGGTAATATAATCATGCTGTCAGGAAGAACATTGAGAAGAACTATAAGGCAAAGAAGCTACTTGTTTGTGGGATAGGACCTGATGAGTACAATTGAATTTCTGCTTGTAAATCAACCAAGGTAGTATAGGATTTCTTGAGAACAGCTCATGAAGGTACTACACAAGTCAAGGATTCAAAGGTTGACATGCTAACAAGTTAATATGTGAATTTTAGTATGCGGAAGGGTGAGTCCATTTAGGAGATGCATACCAGGTTCACCTCAATCAATAATGAACTTAGATACTTAGGAGAACCCAATAGGACAAAGAAAGTAAGATAGGAAAATTCTTACGGTGCTTCCAAAATCCTAGAAAGCAAAGTTGATGCTATTATCGAATCTAAGAACTTCAAAACTCTCACTATCGATGAGTTGTTCGGCAATATTCAAACTCATGAGATCAAGAAGCAATAAGACTTTTCTAAGAAGGATATGAAAATAGACACTTTGGCTCTTAAGCCTGCAACAAGTGATGACAGTGAAGAGGATGAAGATATGGCCTATTTGATTCGAAGGTTCAAGAAAATTGTTAAGAAGCACGATTTTCAAAAAGGAGGCTCAAGCAAACCTACGAACAGAAATTAGTTTTGCCGTAAATGTGAAAAACCTAGACATTACATTAGAAATTGTCCTATGCATAAGAAGTACAAGGATTATGTCAAGACTGGTGGAGACAAAGATAAGAAGAGGGGCTAGGTCCCTAAAAATTCCAAGATAAGAGTTACAACTAACCAAATTATGAAAAAGGCTCTTGGTGTTTAGGGCAACTCTTCAAGAGAATCAGAAGAATTTGCTCATATTGGTGATGCATTTGTGCTAGTTATCAAGTAGGATAAGGATGTATTCAACTCAATATTTACATTCACGGAAAAATATGACGATGAAGATGAAGGAGATGATGACTCAACTCTTGATGATCTTAAGAAAAATCTGAATGTATATTCTTTTAAAAAGATGAGAAAATTGGTTGCTATGTTAATTGATTCCCTAAGTGAGTGGATAAATGAAATGGATATTTTTAACGATAATTCAAGATGAAAAAATCCTTTTGGTAGCTCAATTATCTGAAATGGAAAAGAAGTTAACTATGTTGAAGTATGAGAATATGGACCTTAAATGGAAATAAATGAAGGATTTTTCTAATCATTTGAAAGGGAAAAATCTTATTAGTAGCTTAAAACTTGAATTAGAAGAGAAGCTAAAAGATGTTGAATTAAGCATGAATTTAGCTTTAGAAAGAAATACTTTTTCTAGATAGGGACCTGGTCAGGATTAAAGAAGAGTTGAATATATCATTACATAGGACTACATCTAAATGAATCTTAGATAATCTCACCAGCCAAGAGTTTAACAATTGAAAGGGTCTTAGTTATGTGAAGAAAGATCCTCCTTACAATCCTCACAACAAGTATGTTATTGTGTTTAATAATCCTATTTGCATTCATTGTGGAAGAAATAGACATTGCAAAAAGGATTGTCCCAACTAAAAAAGAGCTGAGGAAAGTCTTTCAAAATATGGCAAACAGAAGAAGTTTAGGACCGAACCTGGTCCCATGTTAAAATCAAAGACTAGTTCTGATTTGAAGAAAATGGTCTTACGACACTGGACAAGAGAAACACTTATTACCTATTGTTTTCTATATTAGGGACTTAATCTTAAATGTGTTCCAAAATCTATCAAGTGATCCATATAAAGGTGAGTGAAGGAAGAACTGGTCAGTGTTGGTACATATATGGTAGATGCTCAAGACACATGACTAGAAATGTTTAAAGCTTCCTTACTCAAGGAACTTCAAGATGGAGGTGTCTAATTTTGTAATGTCAAAAAAAGGAAGAAGATATTGCAGGTTAAATGTGAAGTAAAAGGACTTGGTCAAAAAAAGGAAGTAATAGTGAAGGGGGAAGTAGTATTGAAAGGGAGAAGTGATTGTGATAGGGGGAAGTATTGATTGTGAGATTAATATTCCTTTTGTAGTTGTGTTTGTCATCATCAAATATTGGAAAATTATTAGAATGTAATTTGATGATTAGACAAAATCCAGGATCCGACCTGGTCCAGTGGTTTAACTATTGGCATGTAACTGAAAGTACACTACCAGCAACCACTTCAAGGGCATAAAAATTACTTTCAAGAAATAAAACAAAGATGTAGCAAGTAGACCTAAAGAATGTTATCACTTTATGTGTTTCGCTCATTTTGGTTTATAATATTCTTTTTTTTATGTCAAAAAAGGAGAAGTGATCAGTGTAAGGGGGAAGTGTGTGTGCACCCTTGCAATGTTGTTATTTTCTATAAAAAAAGGGGGAAGTTATTATAAGGGGGAAGTATTGGCTGGGGCCGAATAGAGATTAGTTAAATTGCAATGTTTGTCATCATCAAAAGAGGAGATTTGTTAGTATGTAAAAGTTTTGATGCATGGAAAAACTCTGGGACGGGACCTGATCCCATTTTAGAGCAAGTAGTAGTTGTACTAGTCTCTAACTGAAAGTGACATGTGTACTGCAAATAACAAAAATCTTGAAATACACTAAAGAACAACCATAGGCTTTACGCTTTATTTAATTTTATTTTCTTGTGGTTTGATGTAAACCAGGTCCTCGCCGATAAAGGAATCTAGTGTTTTGTTTTTAAGTGCTCTTATTATTTGCTTATATATGTAGCTTAGAGTAACTAGGATGGAAAGTGAATTCTAAGCTAGTCCTTGTGAGATTAGTTTAGTGGGATGTACTGTTGCAGCTTAGTTGAAGAGGGTTTTACTTTCTTGCAAGGGGAAAAGGGATTTGTGGATCAATTCTCAAGATTGCAAGGTGTTGTAATCATTTTGCTCATTAAGGTTAGTGGAATTTGGGCTTAAATACTATGGATCAGGTTATGATTTTTTCTAACCCGAGCAAGGAGGTTTTCCACATTAAAACTACTATGTCATTTGTTTACTATCTTTCTTAGTTTCTGTGATAAGGGACTTGGTCCCTCATTAGAGTAGATATGTGCAGCCCAACAGGTTCCCTCCAATGACCCCTTCATGGCCTATGAAACACTTCGCTGGACATGAAGTGCACCATAGAGGTGGACTTGGACCATTTTATTTCTTGGTACCTAGGATTCCATGAGGTGGTCTTGAAGATTCACCCACAATGGAGCACACCATGAGCTGTGGTGTGTCTCGTGGAGGGTGTCCTTCACAGGGTACCCATGTTTGACCCCAAGATCACCACCACGGACCCCGTCACGGACCATGGGGCATGCTATTACCAAGAAGGGTTCTCGTGCAGTAGTTCCATGAAAGGATCCATATTAAGGCCTCCACTGTTTTACTTTAAGTGCACCACGACGAATCCCTACATGGCCTGTGGTGCATAACACGACTAGTAGGGGGTGCCAAGTAGTGCACTTTGTGAAAGTTTAGGCCCCATTTGAGTAAGGGTCTTTCCGTAATTTCCCCTAACCCCAGGTTTATCGTGGATGTTTATTCACTCCTTTACGCTCCTAAATCATCCCCTACTTATTTCATGACCTCTCATGCAAGCCTAGCACTTAGTCTCTCAAATTCTAACTCCTAAAAACACTCTCAAGCCTATCATTCAAGGATTCATGCTAAGGAATCAATTGGGGTTTTAACTTCAAGCTAATTCCATCTTATTTCTTCACTTCAAGCATTAGGTGTGTAGAATTCATCCTTGGTTACATTCCCACCTTGGAGTCCAAAATCTCTTCATCTATTTTAATGACTTTAAAGTACGATCTAAATATGGTTTTCATGGTTTAATTTCAAATTGATGAAATTATGATATGGGTTGTATTCAAGAGTTGTTTTACGCATGAATTACATTGATTTGCATTGTTTCCATGAGATTTAACCTTGCATGTCCTTATGAATTATGAAGTCATGCATGGGTAGTCTCAATTATGATTCTAATGCTTATCTCTTCATGGATTATGCATGTTTTAGCCTTGATATTATGTTTTAAGTATGAATATCACTTACCCATGCTTTACTCTCACTTCCCATGCAAGATCATGCATATACAACGTTTTTATATAAGGTTTTAGTTATGCAAATGACTTCAATTATGGTGATGAACGTGGTTTCAATATGAATTTGATTAGGACATGATTATGATCTGTATATGTTGGCCTTAAGCATTCTAAAGGGTCCATACACTACCATGTGTAAGTCATGAATGAGCTATTCCTATGCATGTACGCATGTTTGAATTATGATTTTGGCTTCCACGTTCTAATATGCATGATGATGACTTTGTTATGGCTTATGATGATCCTTTGAAATGTAATCTTCGATGGGCAAGGCGCTTCAGGTGAATCAAATGAAAGTCTTTGAAATAGGCAAAGCCCATAAGGTGAATCAAATGCAAGTCTCCGAAGTAGGAAATTCTTGTAAGGTGAATAAAATGCAAGTCTCCAAAATAGGTAAGTGTCACGACCAAAAATCAGATCGCAACTATAGAAAAACGAAGTAAAGCTAAAACAATCACAACATAACGTAGATATTCCCGAAAACCTAGAGTCATGAATACAAGAGCATCTAAAACATTACTGAAGGGTAAATACATCTATCTCAAAAGAAAATACAATATTCTCTCATAATATCTGATATATAGCCTGAGAGAAAAGAAATAAAAAGAGGTTTTAAAGATCCACGGTGACTCAGAGTCTGAGCCTTACCGATGAGATCTGGATGGTAATGATAGCACACAGATAAAAAGATCAACTACCCTGTCCTGTATCATGTGCATGATCTACATGGAGGAAACAAAGTAGGGGCAAGTATACCAAAATATACCTAGTAGGTTCAACCAACTAGGTAAGACAAATCAAATCACGTAAGTAATAGTGAAGAATCCTAACCCTGAATCCAAAAAAGTTCACACAAGGTGATAATATATATACATTAATAAGGAGCAAAGAGGTCCTCAAGAATCCATGAAGCCATATGGCCACAAATAAGAAATATAATGCACAAAACATCATAGCAAATACCAAGAGTGTTACAGTCTTGCCACCTGCGTGGTCAAGTAATATGAGGATACGACAACCATGCCATATGCCCGTGGTCAAGTAATAATATGATGCCAAGTCCTTGCCACCTGCTCGTGGTCAAGGTATAAGTAGTATGAATCTCACCCTTGCCTCCTGCCCGGGTCAAGGGGGGTGGTACCAAAGTGAATCATAATACTCTTGCCTCATGCCCTGGTCAAGGGATATTACAAGCCAAACATAATATATGTAAATCAATAAAGCACTCCAATTATGCATGTAAACATGTAAAATAACATTACAAACAGGAAATACTGAGACATGAAACTCGTAATGATCATATGCACCCAAGTAATAAAGTCAAGTATCACAACTAATGCCCAAACCATCATCATATTTTAGATCATCATAATTATATCAACAATCAAGAGTATCAACAATATAGAAACTAAATCATCCCTAATATGCAAGAACATCAATATTACCTGACCTAATTATCTCAAATATGTTCCGAACCTAATTTGTCGCAAATATATAAATATAACAATAATACCATACCTATCTCGTCCCAACAATACAAGTATATCAATAATACCATACCATACTCATCCTAATTCGTCTCACTAGACTTATTTAGTCACATTCTATCTCACATCCTCATCATTTAATCATAATTCAACTCAGTTCATTAATAGGATCAAGATTATACCATAATTCGGCTCAATCAAAATCACTTTCCATCATCATTTTGACATAACAACTCAATTGCACAATTATCCATCTAAATCAGACAATTATCACATGACAACATCAATGACTCGAATCCAATCCTAAAAACACTAGCCGAACCTACCTCCATGCGAAACCGCATTTGGACAAGCTTTTAATCAACTCAATTCTTCAAGTCGAGCCCCCAATTCGATCAACCACTATCAACTATGGTTACTACTCATCAAGAGAAGAATTTTGATACCCATATTGGCATAATTTAGCCCTAGGGGCAAAATTGTCAAAATTAAGGCTAAAGTCGAAATTCTTAAATCTAGAAATTGACTTCAGAATCAAGTTCTTCTCAAGAAATTAGAGTACATGGATGAAAATCCTATTAAAATCAAGATTAAATTGAATGAGAAATCAATGGTTAAAGTTTGAAAAACATAGTCTAAAAGTCTCCAACTTTGGATATTTAATTTCATGAAATCAAAATCAAGATAAAACTCATAGAAAATGATTAGGTTAGTACTAGAAACACTCACCCAACAAGGATCTTTGAAAATATTTCTTTGTAAACCCCCAAAAAGCATAGAAGTTTGAAAATTGGTTAAAAAACAGTGCTTCACGAGTATAAAACTATCCAGATATAAAAACTACTCCATGATCATGGAGCCCATCCCACCAACGCCAGACCAAAAGGCCTTAACTCTGTGAACACGTGAACCAGTGCGCGAACACGGAGCTTAGTAGACCCACACCTCTGCTAACATAGATTCCTTTTTGCTAATATGGAGAGTAAGGTTGCCTACACCAGATATCAGCAACCAGCAATAGCCAAGTCCAATTTTCCCACTCGGATGGACCCCAAAACTCATAACTTTATATGTATCCATACTAGAAACAATAATCTAGGATCAATGAAATCATCAGTAATCAATTTGAAGGCCTCCTCGGCACATTTATTAGTTCAAGTTTGTCACGACCCAAGTCTAGGGCCTAGATGTGACCGGCGAATGGGGAACCCAAAGGAACCCCAAACAAGCCTCATAGCATATCATTAGACATCCTTGGTCATGGAAGCAAATAGAATGACAATGAGATATGGGCAAAAATAAAGGAATTGGGACTAAGGGTAAACATCCATATCATACCATCAAGAAACAAGAGAGTCAAAGCTCATAACATGGATACATAACATGTCCAACAACACCTCTACTACATGGATAAGAGGGGGGGCCATGACAAATAACAGGGCTCACCCTCATAGTCAACACAAAAATAAAGGAAAGATAATCTTAGTAAATAGAAATAGATCACAAGAAACGTCCCCGAAATTGAGGACTCACCAACAAGCTTGAGAGATAATCGTACTAGCCACGTGGAGGAGGTGGATGATCAAGTGGTGCACCGGTTCCTACAAGGTAATATCATATAAGCATAGAGCATGCGTTAATATATTTGAATGTACTAAGTATGTGGGATGCAATGCAACAAGAGATAAGCATCATAGGCAAAATGTATAATCATAACCAATGAATAACATATTAAGAATCTGACATGTATGAATGATGTTTGAAGTAAAACCATGCTTACAATTCAAATCAACTTGTATAGTTCATAACACATAGTGTGGGAGGTAACTCCGACCGATATAAAATAAGACCAAGTGAGCTACAACTCGAAATCCCGATGTCAACTCCACATCGGAAGAAAAAAAGGAAGTTATTTGCCAAGGTAAACCTCCTAATGCCTAAGTGGATCCACTAAGCCTTGTCTAAGCCAGGTACTCGCCTCTAGTTCTTGGACTGGGGTACTCGCATTAAGCCCGGACTCAGGTACTTGCCTCAAGCCCTTATATTTAGGGTACTCACCTCTTAGAGATTTGGGGACTCGCCTCTAATTCCTTCACCTATGGTGGCACGCAATTCTAAGACTTGGAGACTCGCATTTAGTCCACTTGGTAATAAGTCTAATCCAACGGAATATATAAGATAATCATACTTTAATAACTTGCAATGAACATAGAGTCATTGCACGAGTAGCTCTCAACATCATTGACCTCAAATGGTGAGTCTAACTTCAGTCATAAGCGTAGGTCATCATCAATATTACCCTTTCATTAACACCAACATCAAAGGCTCACAAGAGGTATAATCTTAAGAAAGGGGCTTAATCCGGCCCTACAACATCATCAACATTTTCATGATTTAAACACATCTTTAGAAAGATCATAATCATCATAGAGTCACTTGATAATCATCATAGAGTCACTTGAATCATAACTCAACCAATAGATCATGAAAACTTAAAGAATCCTTAAAAAGACAGTTTATCAAACACTTGGTGGGTGTGTAATGCTAGTGTAAAACCATGCAATGCAAGAGTATTATCATGCTAGCAAATTTAATGTAAAACCATCAATAGATACTTGGTAACACCCTCAAGAAATATACATCAAAATCGTTCATCAAATCCCACAGTAGATCTTAGATTCATAGCCCAAAACATACTAAAATAGTCACAATTTTATAAACCCCAACATAGTGTGCAGTGATTTTCCTAATAAATAAGACCCATGAGTAAATCATAATTAAATCATGGAATTTTTAAGAAAAGGAAGCTTCAGAATAATGGGTGAAAGGAACCCATGAAAGAAACCTACATACATTGACTTTGGAGAGTTTCTTGAAGAAGATTTGAAATGGAGACTTGAAGCTTGAATGAAATCCTTAGATCCGGATGAGTTTTGGGACTCTTGACTCTTTTGGAGGACTTGGGGCTTGACTTGGTTTCCTTGAATTCCAACAAGACTTCTTGAAAACCTTGGGAATGGATGGAGAATTTGATGAAGATTAGAGAGAATTTTAAGAGGTTTTTGATTGGTTATTAGGACTTTAAACGGCTAGACAATAAGGGATTTTCATGTATATAGGTATAGGGTTATTACTCAATTGCCCTGGAGTAAAAAGAACAATTTTAGGAAATTTTATAGCAAGTCTGCGTCAGGTCCGCGTCGCGGCCCCATCACGGACAACTACTATTTTTGTGAAGTTTCACCAATTATTACTTTTCTTGGCACGGAGAAAGTATACTTTGTAGGTACTCATTTACGTATGCAATTTTTCCCTCCGCACAAGAATATGAAGTCGAATTTGTGAAATCCTACACGGATTTTGAGATATTGGAAACAATGCATGATAGGGTCTTTCCAAGCTACGTGGAGGGGTGTTTAAACATCCCCGATTTAAGATATAAGGGAATTACTATTTTGGGGCCATTCCTAGGCAAGTGTGGGACATTTCAAAGTTAATAAAACTAGTTCAAACATCAAAATACCAAAACTGCCCTAGAAAAATCCAAATATTGTTTCGAGAGCATTTAGTTTCACCATCCGGAACTAGTGGAACTATCGAAATTTGGATTCGAGCTTTCAAACTCTGAATGTTGGCCAAAGTCAAACTTTGGTTCCAAAAATGACTAAAATCACAACATTGGTCCTAATAACCTCATTTTAACTCCAAATTCAGTTTTGCAACTTTGAGTAGTTCATTTTTGTTGTTCAAGAGCTCATGGAATTGATGGATCCCCGATCCGACGTCTGAAACTTAGAATGACATAGAAACTCAGAATGTTACTAACTTAAGTCTCCAAAAATGTCAAATTCGTAATTTCAACTTTTAAAATTTAGGATTTTAATGCCAACCATTCAAATAGTTGAAATTAGGACCAAAGCAACTTATGAAAGGTAAGACAGTAAGTTTCACAGATAATGCAAAAAATGACAACCAGGTCATTACATTATTCACCACTAAAAAGAATATTTGTCCTCGAACATAAGGAAAAGAGGAGTACCTAAATCCTCAAAAAGGTTGGGATATCTGGCGCGCATTTCAGACTCCAACTCTCAAGTAGCCTTATCAACAAAATGATGTCGCCACTAAACTTTCACAGAAGATATATCTTTAGATCTCAATCTATAGACCTGCTTATCCAATATAGCTATAGGTTACTTTTCAAAGGATAAATATAGACCCAACTCAACAGAGTCATAAGAAATCACATAGGACTAATCTAAAATGTACTGGCGGAGCATAGAAACATGAAAAACAAGATGAACAAAAGATAATTTCGTTGGTAAAGCCAACTCATAGGCTACCTCACCAACTTTCCTTGAAATATCATATGGGCCAATGAATCTGGGAATAAGCTTATTCCTCTTCCTGAATCTCATCACACCCTTTATGGGTAAAGCCTTGAGCTAAGCATTATCACCAACTGAGAATTCAAAAGGCCTAACCCTCTTATCAGCATAACTCTTCTGGCGACTCTGGGCTATCAAAAGTCTAGTCTGAATCAATAGACCTGATCCATAGCATCACTAAGCAAATCAACGCCAAACACCTCAGCCGAACCTGAATCAAAGCATCCAATAGGTAATATACACCCCTGCCCATGCAAGGCCTCAAATGGTGTCATCTGGATGCTGGAATAGTAACTGTTGTTATATGCAAACTCTACCAACGGTAAGTGTTGGTCTGATTATGCCCCAAAACTAATAACACAGGCCCTAAGAATGTCCTCCAACACCTGAATGGTGCTTTCTAACTGACCATAAGTATGAGGGTGAAAGTCTGAACTAAAATCCATTCTAGTACCCAAACCATGTTGTAGAGCCTGCCAAAAGTGAGAAGTGAACACAAACCCTCTGTCGGATACCATAGACACTGGCACACCACACAATCTAATATTGTCCTAGATATACTGTCTGGCTAACTGCTCCGCGTTGTATCTAGTCTTCACTGCTATGATGTATACTGACTTGGTTAGTCGATCAACAACCACTTAAACTAAATAAAACTTGCCCAAGGCCATGGGCAAACTTGTAACAAAGGCCATAGTCACTCTCTCCCACTTCTACTCGAGAATGGGCATCCTTTGCATCGATCCACTGGGCTTTTGATGGTCATACTTTACCTATTGACAATTCAAACAATTTACCACGAACTTGGCTATGTCTCTCCTCATGCTAAACCACTATAATGTTATTTAAGATCATGGTACATATTAGCCACACCAGGATGAATGGAATATCTAGCAATATAGGCTTCCTCTAACATCAATTTCACCAATTGCCAACTGTAGGCACACAAACTCTACCATCAAACCTCAAAACACCATCAGAATCAATAATAGGCACTTTGGCTTCACTTCTAAACACTTTGTCACGAATCATGTATACTAAAATTAGTGAGCACATACTGATCAAGCAAAGAAGATCTTTCCTCAATGAAGGAAAAAATACTTTAACGAGACAAATGTCCAAACGGGCCATCTGTCTAGCAAACAACTAAACCTCCAAGGCTAAGGGTCTCTCTTACATCCTCAAGAATGCTAAAGTCCCCATATTAGTAGCCTTCCGGCTCAAATTATCTGCCACCACATTGGCCTTCCTAGGGTGACATAGAATAGACAAATCTTAGTCTTTAAGCAATTCTAACCACCAACGTTGTCTCATGTATAGATTAGGCTATGTAAAGATGTGTTTGAGACTCTGCTGATTGTAAAGATCTCACAATGCACCCCATAAAGATAATGTCACCACAATTTCAACACAAACACAATTGCAGCTAACTCCAAGTCATGGGTAGGGTAGTTCTTCTCATGCACCTTCGGGTGTCCAGAAGCATAAGCTATTTCTTTCTCCTTTTGCATCAATACACCACCCAAACCCCATGCTTGAAGCATCACCACCCAAACCCCACTTGAAGCATCATAGTATAGCACAAATGAAACTCCTTTATCAGGTAAAGAAAGAATAGGTGCTGAAGTCAACAAATCCTTGAGCTTTTGGATGCTCGACTGACAATCATCCGACCACTGGAATGCTACAGCCTTCAGAGCCGATCTAGTTAATATGGATGCTATATATGAGAAACCCTGAACAAAATGCCGATAATACCCTATAAACTAAGAAAACTCCAAATCTCAATAATCGTAGTAGCTCTAGCCTACTCACGAACAGCTGTTACCATAGCTGGATCGACCATAATATCCTCTTTTGACACAACATGGCCAAGAAATGCAACAGACTCAAGCTAAAGCTCATATTTTGAGAACTTAGCATATAACTTCTCTTCCCTCAATCTCTGAAGTACAATCCTTAAGGGTTGAACATGATCTGTCTCACTCCTAGAATAAACTAAGATGTCATCTATGAACATAATCACAAAGATGTTTAATTAGGTCCTTAACAATTGGTTCATCACATTCCATAAAAGGAGGTATTAGTCAACCCAATTGACATAACCACAAACTCATATTGCCTATAACGATCCTGAAGGCTATCTTTGGGATGTCAAGAGTCCCAAATCACAACTCATGGTAACCGGACCTCAAGTCAATCTTAGAGAATACTGAGGCACCCTACAACTAGTAAAAAAGATCATCAATATGAGGCAAGCGATACTTGTTCTTGAAGGTTACATTGTTAAGCTGATGATAGTCAATACACATATGCATATTGCCATCCTTATTCTTCATGAATAATACAGGAGCACCCTAGGGAGATACACTAAATCTTCCAACTATTCCTTCAACTTCTTCAATTCAGTCAGTGCCATCCGATAAGGAGCAATAGATATGGGCTTAGTGCCCAACTCTACATCAATAGCAAAGAAAATATCATGATCCAGAGGAAGACAGGGCAAATTAGTCAAAAATACATCTATAAACTCTTTGGAAACCCTGGTAGTCTTCAAATGATGGGAACTCTTGAGAAATATCATGTACATGAGCAAAATATACCAAACACCCCTTCCCCAAAAATCACAAGCATGCATACAAGAAATAACACTCAAAGATACGAACTGGGTGCTTTAATCCACATTAACTGAGGAAAATCGGGGAAGATAAGGTCACAGTCTTCACATACTAGTGAAAAATAGCATGATAAGGCGACAACAGTCCATAGCCAATAACACAAAAAGAAACTACCATAACAAACTATATCAGATCAGCAACAATATTTCTCCCCAAAAAGGTCACAATATAACCCCGATAAACCTAATTCACCACTAAGGATTCACTTATTGAGGTATTCGGCAAGTGGCTCACACATAATATCAATATCAAGAGTAAAATAGGCTGATACATATGAATAAGTAGAGCCTGGATCAAATAAAATTGAAGTTGAAAAGTGGCACTGAAATGCCCCAAAAATATGCTTCGAAAATACCCATGATCATACTTTTTATATATCTCAAAATTCATGTATGATATCAAAAATTCGACTTCCTATTCTCGATCACGGGGCGAAATTGAGTGAGAGATATGTAAAACTCCGATTTTAGAGAACCCGTAGCTAAAAAAACTTTTTGTTAATTTTAGATTTTCAGTGGTCACCCGCGCCCTGGCAGCGACGTGCCAGGGGCGTGGATTAGTGATGGATGAGGTTCGCATCTAGTTCGTGCCAAGCGTGGACCAGTGTATTATTTTTTTGGTTTTTCTATTTTGGCGAAAGGGCATTGGGCTCATAGCCCCATGCCCACTTATGCATGAAAACACCAAGCGCGGACTAGTATATTATTTTTTTTAGTTTTTAAATTTAGGCGAAACGGCATTAGGGTCATAGACCCATTCCCACTTATGCATGAAAACACCTATATTTAGCCATTTTTCAACTCTATATCACTCAAGACCCTCTCAAAAACCTCTCCAAGACTTAATCAAATATCTCATTCAAATTTCAAGGGTTTCAAGCATAACTTTGGAACTTAAGGATTCTCTTCAAGCTCCAAGTTCTCTTCAAGCTCAACTCAAGAAAATCCAAGTTTGAGCTATTTATATTTCATCCATTGGGTCCTTTCACTCATAGAGACCAATATCCTTTTCTAGAAAATTACATGTTTTCAAGTTGTATCTTATATTGGTATCTCTTATTATGAATTTTGATTATAAATTATGTTGGAGTTTTATGAAGTGCTTATTGATTAAGCATGTCTATCTACTTCAAGCTTATTCTATGAATTTGTTCTGTTTATTGAGATGATATATATTCTGAGCTATGAAAATATGGTCTATTATGAGATTTGACGATGGATTTCAAGGTATCTTACATGAGGGTTTTTCTATATGTTGGTGGGTTGATATACATTGAGTTTTCTCATATTATTTCACTCTTGAATTGCATAATTTCGAACTAGCATTACACACCCATCAAGTGTTTGATAAAATAACTTGATAAGGATTCTCAAGTTATTGATGAACCACTACATAGTTTATGTCACAACTCAACTCTAGGGCTTAGACGTGACACGGTGCATTGGAAACTCGAAGGAACCCTAAGCAAGCCTTTTAACATATCATTACACATCCTTGGTCGCGGAGGCAATAAAGTATCAATAAAAGATTGTAAATAGGGATAACTGGGGCTAATGGACATCATTCATAACATAAAACATCATAGCTTGAAGAGAGTCAAATCTCATAGTATCAATATATATCTTGTTCAGAAACACCTATAAACATAGAACTTAGAAGGGGCCAAGACAAGAAATCAGGCTCACCCTCATCGTCAAAATATACAATAAAGGACTAGAGTTGTAATGCATGACATAAGAGCATAAACATTGTCCCCAAAATAGAGGGCACACCAACTAGCTTGAGAGAAAGATTGTACTAGCCACGTGGAGGAGGATGATTAAGTGGGGCTCTAGTTCCTACATGGTGATATCATGTAGGGATAGAGTATGCGTATGTATATTTGAATGTACTAAGTATGTAGGATGCAATGCAACAAAAGATAGGCAACATAATCAAAATGCATAATCACAGCAACAAATAGTATATTAGCAACATGGCATGGATGAATAATGCTTGGAGTAAAAAATGTTTGAAAAATAATCATACTTACATAGTTTGTTTAACACAATAAGGTGATATGCTTAGATTATTCAAATACCTTGTACTAGAGGGTGAGGGATATAACATGAGTCATAATCCCTTCTAGTAAGTAATGGGTAGTACATGAGATAATGAATAGCATATGAGGGTAGAAGGTAGCATAGGTCATAACCCCTACATGTGTGCATGAGATAATATATAACCTTACATCTCATATGAGGGTGAGGTGTGCCACATAGTTCATAACCCCTTCATATGAGCACATTTCATAACCTTAAACCATAAATGAGGGTAAGGAGTACAATATAGTTCATAACCCTTCATGTAGATATGAGTAAGTGAATGGCATTGATTCGTACATGAGGGTAAGGTGTACAACATAGTTCATAACCCCTAGATGTAGAATTGGCCTCGTACTAGGGTAAAGTATATAATATAGTTCATAACACTTTTTAGTAGGCTTCAGAATTCAAAAGAGCATAAACCTTAGCATAAGGACTCAATAACTCATCAACCATTCACAAGAACACAACGAACATGAGAGCCCAACACTTCACTTGCAATACCATAAGTGCTTTGCATGATTTAAACAAACATATATACATTCCATTTATCACCACAAACCATTTGACTCATAAAGAATACAATAGACAATCAATAACTGAAGAACCCTAATTTGGACATTTTATCAAATACTTGGCGGGTGTGTAGTGCTAGTGTGAAACCATACAATTCAAGAGTGAAATCATTTTGGAAAATTCAATGTATAACCATCAATAGATACTTGCTAACACCTTCAAGCAATATACATCAACACCCATCATTAAATCTCATAATAGATCTTAGATTCATAGCTTAAAACATGCTAAAACAACCATAGTTTCATGAAACTCCAACATAGTGTGCAGTGAAATTCATAATAGATAAGATCCATGAGTAAATTAATTTTAAATAATGCAATTCTAAGTGAAAGAGAGCTTGGGTATCATGGGTGAAAGGAACCCATGAAAGAAACACACATACCTTGACTTTGGAGAATCCTCGAAGAAGATTGGAGATGGAGAATTGAAGCTTGAATGAGAACCTTAAGATCCAGATGAGATTTGGGAATTGAAATTTGGAGTTGAAATACTGTCTAAGTGTTTGAGAGAGTATTTGAGAATGTCTTGAATGATATGAAGGTTAAATAAGGCTAATTATAGGTATTTTTACGCATGGGAAAACTTAGACCCAAGACCCAAAAGTCTTGGATCGAGAAAAAAATCACTGGCAACAAAATATACAGGTCTGCATTTGGTCCGCAATACGAACCTGTCACGGAGGAAAAATGAACACATGTAAGTGACAGCTACGAATCGCAAAAATATCACGAATTGATTCTGGATGAGAAAAATTATGTAAATTGAAATTGTGAATCGTTCAATATAAATTTGGGGTTAGACCCCTTTCCCACTCAATTTTGCCCATTGAACAAGAATATGAGTCAGATTGTCAAAATAACATATGGATTTTGAAATATATGAAAATTATAATTCTGGACACTTTCGAGGTACATTTTCAGGCACTTTTTGGGGTCATTTCAATATCTTCTCCTTGGGAATATTCACCCCCTAATATCAAAGAAATGTGCATGAGAAGAGTAATCATGAACAAATCAGCCCCAACAAGAATGCAACAACACATTTAAATCACCATTCTCAAAATCTTAACATGAGTGTCAAAATCATCATGAACTTGTTAACATAAACATGAATATATGCAAGTGACATGGGAGCTTGAGGATAAGACTTGGAATCATAAAAGGACCTGACGGATTATCATAAGCTTGAATAGAATGAAAGAGATATTGATATTGCTTCTCCATGCCCTCTCCAGCTCCCCGAGAGACGCTGTCGACTTGACGATTCTTCCAAAGGGCCTTGAAGAACACTACACCATTATTAATCAACTTCTCCAACCATTTATCAAATATTCTCTCTGAGACCTTTCTCCTAAGCCACCTTATCCTCCACAACACCCTCAACCACAAAGAGTTCTATAGCACTAAAGTCACCAACCTGTCCCCTCCAACCTAAAAGCATGAAAAATTGGACGAACTATACCCATACCCATAGCCTTACCGATTTTCTTCAACGCTCTATAAGAACCCACAAACCATAAACTCAATTTTCTTCCTTGCCATCCAGACCACATCATTCATGGGTGGGACTTCCAAGTGAGCCAAACCATCAATACAAACAACTATAGCCTACCTTAGTATCTAAATACACCATCTCTCCCTTGGGAGAAACATCCACTTTACTATCTCTCACCAAGGTCTTCAACTCTAACAAGGCGGGGTCAAGATCTTGCTTAACGGGCCTCTTCAACCAAAGAAGATTCGGAACTAACAAAGCAACTACACCACCCTTCTCACTTCACCCAACTTCACCTCCTTCAAAATTCACAACGTCACCCTCAAATCATTCACAAGCTCTTCCTCACTTCCGGAAACAACCATCACAACATAAAAAGGTAGGGACTAAAGACCCTATTTATGAGACCTATAGTCACAATCGGTGCATAAGTCATACCAAGAGAACCATCCTAAACTCAAAATATCAGAAAGGACATCAAGGACTCATTGACCACCGGAATCGACCCAATAGAGCTAAGTTAGGTTCAACACCCCCAACTCTTACAAGATGATAAAGGCAACCTTTAGAGACCAATTGGACCTTAAGAAAAGAAATGGACTTACCACTTCACTACCACTCTAAAATGGGTTTAATAGGGAATTGAAGTTTGACCTTATAGGTTTTACAACCAATGGAGACACAATATGCATGTAACCCATCCATTCCAAGAATAACATCAAATCCACCACTTCTAACCCAAAAAACCATAAGTGAAGGACTAAATGCAACATGACCATGGAAGAATTTCCATATACCTTTCTAGAAACAATAAATTCACTAACGGGATAGATACCAAGCACATAACAATCTGAAACACATATGAAGCCCACTAGCAACTAAAGGAATAATGAAGGTAATAGAGACACTTGAACCTTCCCATGCATACACATCAAGGACAAAGGAAACTTCAACAAACCGGTAGCAACATCGAGCACCTCATCTACCCCTTGCCTCCTTTGAAGAGCATAGAACCGATTACGTCTTGGAGCACCTCCTTGATCAGTATAACCACCTTGGGCCTCTTAATTCACATGACCACCTTTACCTTGAGGACGGCCCTCCTTGCCATTGATCTAGATGTAAGGGCAATCAATAATCTTGTGGCCTACTCTCCCACACCCATAACACACACTTGAATTCTTTAAGCATTTGCCATGATGATGCGTTTCATTATTTGGGCATTTTAGAAAACTCATCCCACTATTGCCATCTTGGAACCTTGGTTTATCGATTCCTTCCATAGAAAGCCTCTTGTTTGGAGCTCTAGAAGACCTTTGGCCTTGAAACTCGATACTTTGTTTGAATTGGTCATCCCCAAATCGATCTCTCTTGGACTCTTCACACCTCTTTTTCCTAAGCTTCTCTCACTCATGTTGTTTGGCATAGGTCATGAGGTGGCACAAATCCATATCATTAATCAACATAGCGGACTGACATTCTTCACTTTCCAAATCGAAGACACCCATCGTGAACATGTTCATTCTAGCCCTTAGGTCAGCAACCAAGTGAGGAATATACTTAGAGAGTTGGCTTAGCTTGAGGTCATACTCCCTCACACTCATCGACCCTTGCTTCAAATTCATAAACTCAACCATCTTGGCCTCTCTAAGCTGTATAGGGAAGAATCGATCGAGAAAAGCTACCTTAAACTGCTCCTATAGAACCACTTTATTACTTCCCTTCCCCTTCTTCCATTGAGAACCATATTTGTGCTGCCCCCATGAGTTGGTAAGCCCCCAACTCTTCCTTGTCTTCCGATCTAGCACCCATGATGGCTAATACCTTATAAATCTCATCAATAAACTCTTGTGGGTCCTCATCCTCCTTTGAACCATAGAACTTCGGTGGGTTCATCCACATGAAGTCACTCACTCTAGATCCTGGGTAGGAGCATGAGGGGCTTGGGCCACTTGATTAATTTGATGGGCCATAGCTTGATCTTGCAAGGTGAGGGCATCCCAGGGTTCACCATGAGTCGGTTGTTCCTCGGGAGCATAGGCTCTTCTTCCTCTTGTGTTTGGCATGATCAACTAGTGTGGCAAAGACCAATTTTTAGGGGGGAAAAACTTACTTCAACCGTATACACGACTTATAACACGAATAAGGGAAACATCTCCTAAAATGTCTCATAGTCTCCTAATCATAGGTGTTGTACACAACATAACTATGAATAACACTCTAATCGACAAGGTGTGTTGGACTACAAGGATCTATCAACCTATTGCTCTGATACCAATTTTTCATGACCCAACCTTGGGGCCTAGACATGACATGGCGCATGGGGAACCCGAAGGGACCCCAAACAAGCCTCTTAACATATCATTACATATCCTTGGTCGCGAAAATAATAAAGTACCAATAAAAGATTGTAAATATTGATAACCAAGGCTATAGGACATCTTTCATAGCATAAAACATCATAGAGTTAAGAGAGTTAAAGCTCATGGTATCAATACATATCGTGTCCAACAATACCTCTAAACATAGAACTTAGCAGGGCCAAGACAAGCAACCAGGCTCACCCTCATAGTCAAAATGAGTCCATACCAGAAAATTTTAAAAATGCCTTTTTCGGTTTTGGAGTTCTCAGCAAATTGTAGATAAAACTCCAAAATGGAATTTTCTTTTGACCCAATTTTTTTTTTTGAAAAAGCTCGTTCTCGCTTACGGAAAGTAGAAATCGAAGCTGAGCAGTTTTGAAAGAGAGTTGTAATACATGAATAGGAGCATAAACATCATCCCCAGAATGGAGGACTCACCAACTAGCTTGAGAGAAAGATCATACTAGTCATGTGGAGGAGGATGATCAAGTAGGTCTCTGGTTCCTACATGGTTATATCATGTAGGTATAGAGTTTACATTAGTATATTAGAATATACTAAGTATGTAGGATGCAATCCAGCAAGAGAGAGACAACATAATCAAAATGCATAGTCATAGCAAGAGATAGTATATTAGCAACATGGCAGGCATGAACGATGCTTGGAGTAAAACATGTTTGAAAAATAATCATATTTACATAGCTTATTTAACCCAATAAGGTGACATTCTTAGATCATCCAAATACATTGCACTAGAGGGTGAGGGATATAACATGAGTCATAACCTCTTCTAATAGATAATGGGTAGTATATGAGATAATGAATAGTACATGAGGGTAGAAGGTAGTATAGGTCATAATCCCTTCTTGTGTGCATGAGATAATACATAACCTTACATGTCATATAAGGGTGAGGTGTACCACATATTTTATAACCACTTCATATGAGCACATTGCATAACCTCAAATGATACACGAGGGTAACGAGTACAATATAGTTCATAACCCCTTCATGTAGATTTGAGTAAGTGAGTAGCGTTGATTCGTACAGGAGGATAAGGTGTACAACATAGTTCATAACACCTACATGTAGAAATTGGCCTTGTACAAGAGGGTAAAGCATATAACATAGTTCATAACCACTTCTAATAGGCTTCAAAATTCACAATAAGGTAAACCTTAGCATAAGGACTCAATAACTCATCAACCATTCCCAAGAACACAACGAACATAAGAGCCGAACACTTCACTTGCAATACCATAGGTGCTCTATATGATTTAAGCGCGCGCGCGCGCCCATACACACACACACATATATATATATTCCTTTGTTCACCATAAGCCATTTGACTCACAAACCATGCAATAGACTATCAATAAATCAAGAACTCTAATCCAGACATTTTATCAAACACTTGGCGGGTGTGTAGTGCTAGTGCAAAACCATGCTTTACAAGAGTGAAATCATGCTAGCGAATTCGGTGTCAAACCATCATATAGATACTTGCTAACACCCTCAAGCAATATACATCAACGCCCTTCACCAAATCTCACAATAGATCTTAGATTCATAGCTCAAAACATGCTAAAACAACCATAATTTCATGAAACCCCAGCATAGTGTGCAGTGAAATTCATAATAGATAAGACCCATGAGTGAATCAACTTTAAATCATGCAATTTTAGGTAAAAGAGAATTGGGTATCATGGGGTTAAAGGAATCCATGAAAGAAACACACATAGCTTGACTTTGGAGAATCCTTGAAGAAGATTGGACATGGAGACTTGAAGCTTGAATGAGAACCTTAAGATCCGTATGAGTTTTGGACTTTAAATTTGGATATGAAATATTGTCTAAGTGTTTGAGAGAGTATTTGGGAATGTCTTGAATGATATAAAGGTAAAATATGGCTAAAGTATAGGTATTTTCACGAATGGGAACACTTAGGCCAAAGACCCAAAAGCCTTGGACTGAGATAAAAAATCACTGGCAACAAAATACACAGGTCTACGTCTGGTCCGCAACGCAGACTTGTTGTGGAGGCAAATTAGCACACGTACATGACAGTTGTGCATCGCGGCACTGTCGCGGATCAATTCTAGATAAGGAAAATTAAGAAAATTGAAATTGTGAATCGTTCGCTCTAAAATCGGGGTTAGACCCTTTTCCAACTTAATTTTGTCTCCTGAACAAGAATATGACATTGGATTTTGGTAATAATGCATGGATTTTGAGATATATGGAAATTACTATTTTGAGCACTTTCGAGGCACTTTTTGGGCACTTGTTGGGGTTGTTTCAATATTTCCCCTTAGGAACATTCGTCCCCGAATGTCAAAGAAACGTACATGAGAAAAGTAATCATGAACAAATCATCCTCAACACGGATGCAACAACACATTTAAAACACCATTTTCAAAATCTTAGCACTAGTTTCAAAATTATCATGAACTTGTTAACATAAACATGAATGCATGCAAGTGACATGGGGGATGGAGCATAAGACTTCAAATCATAAGAAACCCTGATGGGTTATCATAAATTTGAATAGAATTAAATAGATATGGATATTGCTTCTCCATGCCCGTTCTGGCTCCTTGAGAGATGCTACCGACTTGACGATTCCTCCAAAGGGCCTTGACGAATACTACACCCTTACTAATCAACTTTTCCACCCATTCATCTAATATTCCCACCGAGACCTTTCTCTAAACAACTTATCCTCCACAACACCCTCATCCTTAAAGAGTTCTATAGCACTAGAGTCACCAACCCATCCCCTCCAACCTAGAATCATGTAAAATCGGACGAACCATACCCATACCCATAGGCAAATTCCCATTTGCATGCAACATTACCAAGCTTCTTCAACACTCTATAAGAACCCAAAAACCATAAACTCAATTTCCTTTCTTGCCATCTGGATCACACCCTTCATGGGTGGGACTTCCAAATGAACCAACTCATCAACACAAACATATATAGCCTACCTTAGTATCTAAAAACACCATATCCCCCTTTGAAGAAACCTCTACTTTACTATCTCTCACCAAGGTCCTCAACAAAAACAAGGCACGGTCAAGATCTTGCTTAACTGGCTCTCTTCAACCAAAGAAGATTTGAGACCATCAAAGCCACTACACCACCCTTCTAACTTCACCCAACATCACCTCCTTCAAAATTCACAACCTCGCCCTCAAATGATTCACAAGCTCTTCCTCACTTCGGAAAACAACCCGACACATCATTGCGAAGAACCACCACAACATAATAAGGTAGGGATTAAACACCCTATTCATGAGACCTATAGTCATAACTGGTGCATAAGTCAAACCAAGAGACACCACCCCAAATTTAAAATATTGGAAAGGACATCAAGGACTCATTGACCAACCAGAATCGACCCAATAGAGCTAATTTAGGTTCAACACCCCCAAATCTTAAAAAATGATAATGGCAAACCTTAGAGACCAATTGTAGCTAGGACAAGAAACGAACTTACCCTTTCACTATCACTCATAAACGGGTTTAATAAGGAATTGGAATTTGACCTTATGCGTTCTACAAACAATGGAGACACAATATGTATGTAACCCATCTATTCCAAGAATAACATCTTAATCCACCGCATCTAACCTAAACAAAACCATAAGTCAAGGCCTAAATGCAATTTGACCACGAAATAATTTTCGTAACCTTTCGAGAAACAATGGACTCACTAATAGGATAGACACTAGAAAGTCCACATAACAGTCTGGAACACACCTAAAGCCCTATAGCAACAAAAGGAATAATGAAGGGAATAGAGACACCTGAACCTTCCCATGCATACACATCAAGGTCAAATGAAACTTTAATATACTGGTACCAACACCGCGTGCCTCATCTACACCTTGCCTCCTTTGAAAAGCATAGAGCCGATTACATCATGGAGCACCTCCTTGATCAATATAACCACCTTGGGCCTCTTGATTCACATGACCACCTTGACCTTGAGGATGACCCTCCTTGCCCTTGCTCCGGACATAAGGGTAATCAATAAGCTTGTGGCATACTCTCCCACACCCATAACATGCACTTGAATTCTTTAAGAATTTTCCATGATGATGCTTTTCACATTTTGGGCATTTTGGAAAACTCATCCTACCTTCACCACCTTGGAACCTTAGTGTATCCATCCCTTCCATAGCAAGCCTCATGTTTGGAGCATTAGAAGACCCTTGGCCTTGAAACTCGATACCTTGTTGGAACTTGTCATCCCCAATCTGAGCCCTCTTGGACTCTTCACTCCTTTTTTTTCCTAAGCTTCTACCACTCAAGTTGTTCGGCCTAGGTCATGAGGTGGGAAACTCCATATCATTAATCAACATAGCGGACCAACATTCTTCACTCACCAAATCGGGGACACCTATCATGAACTTGTTCGTTCTAGCCCTTTGGTTGGCAACTAAGTGAGGAGAATACTAAGGGAGTTGGTTGAACTTGAGGGCATAATCCCTCACACACATTCACCCTTGCTTCAAATTCATAAGCTCCTCTAATTTAGTCTCCCTAAGCTCAAGAGGAAAGAAACGACTGACAAAGCTAGCCTTAAACTCCTCCCATAGAACCATATTATTGTTTCCCCAACCCTCCTTCCATTCAGAAAACCATATTTATGCTACCCCCTTGAGTTGGTAAGCCGCCAACTCCACCTTATATTCCAATCTAACACCCAAGATGGCCAATACCTTATAAATCTCATCAATAAACTCTTGATGGTCCTTATCAACATTTGAACCATAGAACTCCAGTGGCTTTCATCCTCATGAAGTCTCACACTCTAGATCCCGAAGTTGGCACATGAGGGGCTTTGGCCCCTTGATTAACTTGATGGGCCATAGCTTGAGCTAGCAAGGTAGGGCATCCCGGAGCTCACCATGAGCCGATTGTTCCTCGGGAGCATGGGGTCTTCTTCCTCTTGTGCTATGCATGATCAATTAGCATGGAAAAGAACTATTATTATGGGGGAAAACTTAGTTCAACTTTATACACAACTTAGAACATGATGAAGGGAAATATCTCCTAAAATGTCTCATGGCATCATACTCAAAGTTGTGCTGCACAACAAAACCATGAATAAGACTCTAATTGATGTGATGTATTAGAATCCGAGGATCTAACAACCTAATGCTATAATACTAGGTTAATCATGACCCAAGCGTAGGTCCTGGATATAACACGGTGCATGGGAAACCCAAAGAGATTCCAAACAAGCCTCTTAACCTATCATTACATATCCTTGGTCGCGGAACCAATAAAGTATTAATAAAAGGTTATAAATAGCGATAACCAGGGCTAAGGCACATCATTCATAGCATATAACATCATAGAGTCAAGAGAGTCAAAGCTCATAGCATCAATACATATCTTGTCCAACAACACCTCTAAACATAGAACTTAGCTGGGGGCAAGACAAGCAATAGGGTCACCCTCATAGTCAAAATATAAAATAAAGGAAGAGAGTTGTAATACAGGACATAAAGCATAAACATTGTCCCCATAATGGAGGACTCACCAACTTGCTTAAGAGAAAGATCGTACTAGCCACGTCGAGGAGGATGATCAAGTGGGCTCTGGTTCATACATGGTGACATCATGTAGTCATAAAGTATGCATTAGTACATTTTAATGTACTAAGTATGTAGGATGCAATGCAACAAGAGATAGGCAACATAATCAAAATGCATAATCATAGCAAGAGATAGTATATTAGCAACATGACGTGCATGAACAATGCTTGGAGTAAAACATGTTTGAAAAATATTCATACTTACATAGCTTGTTTAACCCAATAAGGTAACATGCTTAGATCATCCAAATAGAAGGTAGCATAGGTCATAATGCCTACATGCATGCATGATATAATACATAACCTTACATCGTATATTAGGGTGAGGTGTACCATATAGTTCACAACCCCTTCATATGACCACATTGTATAACCTCAAACCATACACGGGGGTAAAGAGTACAATATGGTTCATAACCCCTTAGTAGCATTAATTCGTACATGAGGGTAAGGTGTACAACATAGTTCATAAGCCCTACATGTAGAAATTGGCCTTGTACTAGAGGCTAAAACATATAACATAGTTCATAACCCCTTCTAGTAGGCTTCACCATTCACAAGAACATAAACCTTCACATAAGGACTTAATGACTCATTAACTATTCCCAAGAACACAACGAACATGAAAGCCCAACACTTCACTTGCAATACCAAAGGTGATTTACATGATTTAAACACACATATATAACTTCTTTTCATGACCATAAGACACTTGACTCATAAAACATTCAGTAGACCATCAATAACTGAAGAACCCTAATTCTGACATTTTATCAAACACTTGGTAGATGTGTAGTGCTAGTATAAAATCATGCAATTCAAGAGTGAAATCATGCTATAAGATTCAATGTAAAACCATCTATAGATACTTTGTAACACCCTCAAGCAATATACATCAACACCATTCATGAAATCTCACAATAGATCTTAGATTCATAGCTCAAAACATGCTAAAACAATCATAATTTCATAAAACCCCAACATAGTGTGTAGTGAAATTCATAATACATAAACCCATGAGTAAATCAAATTTAAATCATGCAATATTAGGTAAAATAGATCTTGCGTATCATGGGTGAAAGGAATCCATGAAAGAAACCCACATATCTTGTTTTTGGAGAATCCTTGAAGAAGATTGGAGATGAAGACTTGAAGCTTGAATAAGAACCTTAAGATCTGGATGAGCTTTGAGACTTGAAATTTGGAGATGAAATATTGTCTAAACTTTTAAGAGAGTATTTGGGAATGTATTGAATGACATTAAGATAAAGTATGGCTAAATATAGGTATTTTCACACATGGTAACACTTAATCCCAAGGCCCAAAAGCCTCAGACCAGGATAAAAATCTCTGGCAATAAAATACATAGCTCTGCATCTGATCCGTGATGCAGATGTATCACGGAGGCAAAATTACTAAATGTCTGCGACAACTACACATCGCGGCACTGTCGTGGATCGATTCTGGATAAGGAAAATTACGAAAATTGAAATTTTGAATCGTTTGCTCTAAAATTTGGGTTAGACCCTTTTCCCACTCTATTGTGCCTCCTAAACAAGAATATGAAGTCAAATTTTCAAAATAACATATGAATTTTGATATATATGGAAATTACGATTATGGGCACTTCCGAGGGCACATTTTCGGGCACTTCTTGGGGTCATTTCAGTTTATATGTCAAGTGACTTCATGATAATTAATGGATTGTACGTATGCACTGAATTCATAAAAAGTATTTGTAGTGTTGCAAGTTTACCACACCTTATTGAGGGGTGACATGCCCAATCATCTTGTTGAGGGGGCGACATGCCTCAACCACTTTGTTGGGGGTGACATGCCTATACTACCATATTGAGGGATAGATACCTCGACAACCTTATTGGGGGGGTTAAATGCTCGTTCTACCATGTTGAAAGGTAGATACCTCGACCACCTTGTTGGGGGGTGACATGCCCACACTACCATGTTGAGGGATAGATACCTCGACCACCTTGTTTGGGGTTACATGCCCATACAACAATTTTGAGGGGTGGATACCTCAATCACCTTCCAAGTGGGTGATATGCCTTAGATTCTAACTACTAGTTTCTTGGTCTATTATTATGGTCCCTTCCCATACATGTAATGTACATTTTTCTAGTTATATGATTTACAAGCATGTTTTACTTCAAGAATTAATCATGCATGCCATATTGATATTATACTTATCCATTGCTTATGATTATGCGTTTTGAATATATTCGCTTTTGTTTTGTTGGATTGGATAATACATACTTAGTACATTTAAATGTACTAATGCATACTCTATGCCTACATGATATTACCATGTAGGATCCGGAGCACCTCTCAATCATCCTTCATATGGATAGTATTGGCAATTCAGAAGATAAGGTTTGGTGAGTCCTCAAGTTCGAGGACACTAGTTATGCTACTCTTGCTATTTGATATCTCTTTATGTTGAGCACTTGATACTATGAGGGTGATTCCGGAAAGTGTCTTGGCCCCTGCTCTAATCTATGTTGAGGTGTTAGAACAATCGATGTACTTATGCTATGAGTTTGACTCTAGATTATTATATGATTATCAAAGACTTTCCTTGGTTCGATTCCCCTAATTTATATCTTTTATTGTTGTCATTTTGCTTCTGTAAGCTAGGATGTGTGATTGATATGCTAACAGGCTTGTTTGGGGTTCCTTCAGGTTCTCCATTCACTATGTCACATCTAGGCCCTAGGCTTGGATCATGATAAACTTGGTATTAGAGCACTGCATTGTGAATGGTCCTTGGAATCCAATACACCGCGTCAATTAGAGTCTTATTCATAGTTGTGAATTGCACTACAACTATGAATGGGAGGCTATGATATGTTTTAGGAAGTATTTCACTTCTTCCTGGTCAATATCGTGCTTTAGATGTGAGTATAAGGATTTTCCCTTAACGAATGCTCTTTGCTATTCTAGATCATGCTGATTCCAAGAGGGAGACTGAGGAGAGCCCATACACTTGAGGAGCAACCTGCTCCTCCCATTCCACAAGCTCCTCAAGGTGCAGGGGTAGCCCAAGATAAGTTTTACGATGCTATTACAATGTTGGCTCGTGCTATGACCAACAAAATTCACCAAGGCATCCAAGCACCTCATTCTCCCACTCTGACTTCTAGAGTGAGGAATTTTACTAGAATGAAGCTATTAAAATTTCATAGATCCAAGAGCATGAGGATCCCCAAGAGTTCATCGATGAGGTATATAAAGTGCTATCTATTATGGGGTCAATTCGGAGGAGAACACGGAGTTGGCAACCTATGAACTCAAAGGGGTGGCTCAAATTTGGTTTACATAATGGAAGTCAGAGAGGAAAAATGATGATTCTATTTCTTGGGAGGAGTTCAAAGCTACATTCCCGAATCTATTCTTACCTATCGAGCTAAGGGAGGCTAAAATAATAGAGTTCATCCCTAAGAAAGGTTTCATGAGTGTGAGGGAGTATTCCCTCAAGTTCAACTAACACTCCAAGTATGCCCCATAATTTTTTGCCGAGCCGAGTTCAAGGATGAATAAATTTTTGTTGGGTTTGTCTAACTTGGTTAATGAAGAGTGTTGCACCGCCATGCTAATAGGTGATATGGATTTGTCCTACCTCGTGACATATGTCAAACAACTAGAGTGGGAAAATCTTAAAAAGAGGAGTGCTGAGTCTAAGAGGGCTCGTTTTGAAGGTGGATTCCAAAATTCCAAAGGTGGCTGGTTTCCTCAAGGCCACAAGTTCCAAATCCAAGGGTCTTCCAATTCTCCTAATAAAGGTTTTCTAATGGACAATCCAAGATTCCAAGGTAGTGGTGGTGTGGTGCCTAACCCTATATGCCAAAGATATGGTAGGATCCATAATGACCCATGTTTGAAGAACTCTAATGCTTGCTATGGATGTGGTTAAGTGGGTCATATGGAGATTGATTATCCTTGTGCTCAAAACAATGATAGAGATGGTCATCCACAAGGCTAATGGGAAAATGTGGGTCCAAACGGAAGAGGAGTCCAATAAGGGGGGGTGCTCCAAAGCAAAATAGATTCTATGCTTTTCTAGGGAGACATTCAAGGGAGACAAGGGGTGGATGAGGTGCCCGATGTCGTCACTTGTATATTAAAGGCTTTTTATTTTGATGTGTATGCATTAATAGACCCAGGTGCCACTTTTTCTTTTATTACTCCTTTTATTGCCAAAAAGATTCATTTTAGTCTCGAATTGTTGTGTGAACCTTATGAAGTGTCTACTCTCCTTGGTGAGTCTATTGTTGCTAAAAGAGTGTATAGAAATTGTCCCATGTTCATTTTGCATAAAATCTTGCCTTGTGATTTTGTCAAGTTAGACATGGTGGATTTTGATATCATTCTTGGGATGGATTGGTTGCATGAAAATTATGCTTCTATTGATTGTAGGACCAGTAGGGTTAAATTCCAATTCCCTCATGAACCCAACCTTGAGATGGAAAGTCGTGATGTGGTGGTCAAGGGTAGATTCATTTCTTTCCTTAAAGCCCAAAAGTTGATTTCTAAGGGTTGTCTCTATCACCTTGTGAGAGTTAGGGATTTTGAGTCCAAAGTCCTTCCTATTAAGTCGGTTCCAGTGGTGAGTGAGTTTCTTTATGTCTTTCTCGATGAGCTTCCCGGTGTTCCTCCCAAAAGGAAAATAGATTTTAGTATAGAACTCCTTCCCAATACTCAACCCATTTCTATTTCCCCTTACCTTCTGGCCCCGGCGGAGTTGAAGGAGTAATTGAGTGATTTGTTGGAGTAGGAGTTTATAATGCCTATTAAGTCACCTTGGGGTGCACCTGTGTCGTTTGTGAAGAAAAAGGATGGTTCTCTTAGAATGTGCATTGATTACCGGTAACTTAATAGAGTCACCATAAAGAACAAGTACCCTCTACCAAGGATTGATGACCTTTTTGATCAACTTCAAGGGGTTAGTCACTTTTCTAAGATTGATCTTCGGTTTTGATATCACCAAATAAAAGTGAGGGAGTGTGACATTCCTAAGACAAACTTTTGGACTAGGTATGGGCTCTTCGAGTTTGTGGTTATGTCCTTTTGGTTGACTAATGCACTGGTTATATTTATAAATCTCATGAATAGGGTCTTTAAACCCTACCTCGACTTGTTTATGGTGGTTTTTATTGATAATATCTACATTTATTCCCATAGTGAGGAGGAGCAAGTGTATCAGTTGAGGGTGGTGTTGCAAATCTTGAGGGAGGAGAGCTTGTATGCAAAATATGAGAAATGTGAGTTTTAGTTGAAAGAGGTTACTTTTCTAGGGCATGTGGCATTAGGTGATGGCATTAAGGTGGAATCCAAAAAGATGGAGGTGATTAGAAATTGGCCCAGACCCAAAACATGCATAGTCTCAATAGACAAAATCAATTCATAGTATAAGCTTGGAATAGTTAAAATGAATAACTAATAAATATTTCATAAAACCCCAACATGATTTGTAATCAAAATCCATAATAAGAGATAACCATAGTTGATACAACTTGAAAACATGAAATTTTTATAAAAAAAAGATTGGGCTTCATGGGTGAAAGGATCCAGAGGATGAAACCCACATACCTCAAACTTGGATTATCTTGAGTTGAGCTTGAAGAGAACTTAGAGCTTGAAGAGAATCCTTGAGTTCCAAAGTTAGAATTGAAATCCATGAAATTTGAGTGAGATGTTTAGTTAAGTCTTGAAGATGTTTTTGAGAGGGTCTTGAGTGATATATTATTGAAACATGGCTAAGTATAGGTGTTTTCACGCATAAGTGAGCATGGGGCTATGAGCCCTGTTCCCTTGGGCAAAAATAGAAAAACAGGGGAAAAATTGCACTAGTCCACATCACCGGCACGATGCGGACTTATCGAGAAGGGTCCTTCTGCGTTGATCCACACCCCTGGCGCGTCGCAGCCAGGGCACGAATGGCCATTGGAAATTGAATTTTTGCGAAAATTATTTTTTTCTATGGGTCCTCTAAAGTTGGGGTTATACCCATTTCCCAGTCAATTTTGCCCCTGAACGAGAGTATGAAATCGAATTTTCAATATTACACATACATTTTGATATATATGGAAATTATGATTATGGGCATTTCTGAAGAACATTATTGGGGCGTTCCAGGCACCACTTCTCCCTGTACCGTGACCTTCTCTTGCACCACCTCTCACGCCCTGAGAGGTGTCTCCAGCTGCTGCCTGAAGTCCTGAAGTCTAAGTAGGAACACCTTATGTAGACAACAATTGGCAAAGTGCCCAACCTCTTAACAAATATAACAAACCTTGGGGTCTCACCCCTTAGACAACTTCGATGAAGATCCACCATGCTTGGCTAAACCCAGGGAACCATCATGGCCTGTCTGTGTAGGCCTAGATCTTTCAACACTGTCTGATACTGGAAGAGCTGGCTAAACTGCTTGGCCTTGATGGTCCTGCCTCTAAAAGCCTCTATCACTTGGTGGGTGTCCACTGAACTAACTACGCTGACGGAATCTCTTCCCACCACCCTACTTCTCATGCCTCATGCATTATATTATACGAGCATGATCCACAGTACTCTCGAAAGTACCTAAGAATGGTTATGCTCCAATAAGAAAGCGGTGGCTATCAGTAATTAACCTGACTGACATTAGGGTCGAATCCACAGGGAATACAAGAATTGACTATAAGATTTCACAACTAATCATTCCTAGTATCTATAACTACAATCTCTAGATGGAGGGGGGAACACTCAATTTAGGAGAAAACTTGGGAATCGTGTTCCCCATGGCTCATTGACTCAATTACCCTAGGTAACATAACTTTGATCTGTGAATCGTATGCAATATGGTAACTTAGGTTCTTCCAGCCATCTTGTGAAGGTAAAGTCGAATTTCACCATGGCGCTTGGTCGGCCACCATGGTGTGCCAACTAACCATTACCTATTGTCCTAGTCAACCTCCCTTTGGGTAGGTTTGGTCGATTAGACGGGAAAACATCAACTGAATCCTATCATCTACTTCCCTTTTCTTATTTGTCACTACCTTGGTCGGGATCATGATAGTAGGTAGGGTTTGGTGTTGGCCACCAACAAACAACATTAGTCATGAAGGGAAATAAACAATATATGCAAAACCCCAATCGTAGATATGCACAATACCTAGGTCATCTCAAGTCAACAACCAATGGTTCCCACAACCCCAAGTTGTGGGTGTTTAGCTACTCATGGCTAAGGTAAAACACACAAAAATGCACATAATAGAAATACTTTAGAGTTTCACCAATAAAGGAGATAGCCATCACAAGTTGCAAACCAACAAGCTTGATTGATCCACAATGAGTACAAAGCAAGATTTGCAATACCCAAAATGGGTTTCCTAAAGAGAATACTAATCTACTCTAAAAATCTATGAAGATCTTCAAAATTTAATGGAGAATGGTCTCCTGTTCGAACTCCCATCAAAAACCCAACTTAAATTATTTATAGTATTAACAAAATAACCTTAGGAATAATGCAGAAAAGACAACAGGCATATAATAAATTTTGCAGTTAGGACTCATAGGTTAGCCTACGACTCATAGTTGGGGTCTTGTATCAGGGTCTTGGCATCTTGTACTTAACTAGTATGACCCATAGGTACGAGTCGTTATTCGAGCTATGACTTGTATATTCGTCTCGTAGTCATGGTCTTCCGTTTTTGGTCTAACAATTTGTCTCTTTAATTCTTGTTACGAGTCCAACTATATGAGTCGTAGTGTGTCTTATGACTCGTAGGTTGGGCTCATAGGGGTAACATTCACTTGGCAGATTTCTAAATTTTTTTGTCTCTTATTCCTGCTACGACACAACCTACAACTTGTAGCATGAGCTACAACTCGTAAGAGGGATCATACGGCCTATGCTTCAGCAAAATTTGCAACTTTTCTTCAGAATCATGCCAACCTAACTTTTCTGCAAGATTAACACAAAAACACATCAAAACACTAAAAAGTCGCTTTAAGAACTCACAAAATCCTTTGTTTTAGGCACCAAATGTGTTATAATTCGACAGCACATCAACATCCTGAACTTAGAATTGTTGCTTGTCCTCTAGCGATGACTCAATCTACACAGACAAAGAGAAATACATAGCAACTATTTCAATGGCATATATAATAGCTCATTTGGTTTAGATACCCAGCTACTACTTTCAAAAAAGGGTTGCCAAGTTATTGAGCAAACCAGAACATCATAAAAGACCTAACAATCCAACTTTGACAAGCTAAGGAGCATCAACCATCCACAATCTCTGGTATAGTCATATGCTACTCAAGTAGTGCAAATGCCCTCACTAGAAAGAAGTCCCTTATATTCACTCAAGAACATTCATAAATCAGGGACTGAGGAAACATTATCACTCTCACAATTGAAATTCATTCACAATGACTAACACCACAAGCTTGCCCTTATACTCATTTTTCTAGCTTGGTGATAAAGTGGAGGTGGATCACTTTAGGACTTATAGGCTTGTAACATCGGTTTAGGGCACTCTGGCTAGGTATTTTAGGCAAATAATGACTAAAGTTGTCCTTGAACCATGTTTACCAACACTTTTTACTTTCATAATCAACCCCTTTTTAAACTAATCCACCCTTATTCACCTATTTTGAACTTTTCTTGAGTGCTTTCTTTCTCTTTTTCAGCTGAGCCTTGATTTCAAACTCATTTTTGCTACTTTTTCCTCAACTCAAGGCACTTTTCTTTCCTTTTCCTTCACTCAATTCATGTTTTTTCATTTCTTTCTTGATTTCCTAAATAACTACCTTATTATTATTATTTTGCCACAGTAAGGGCCACCCTCCACTTAGCGTTTTAGCCACATGTGAAGTACACTATATCTATGCCTCAATACAGCACCACTAACTGTAGCCACCCTCAACTTAGGCCTTTGACCTCAATCAAGGTTCACATGTTCGAGGATAGACCAGCGCCAATGTCAAGGTATTTCATCAAACAAGGTTAAGCTATCAAGGTATCAAGAATGAATGAGTACATGATAAGCTCAAAAGTTTAGAACAAGGGATTCACTCGCTCATTTGGTAGGTCATTTACGTTAAAAGTGGTTTCACTCAAGGAATAAAGGCCTAAGATCCCTTCCATATCCACCACATCATCAAACTAACTTTAGAGTAATAAGGCACATTCTGAGTCCATACAAGATGCATAAATATAGGAAAATAAGCTCACAACGCACGTGGCAATTACATCCACAATCAAGTATAGCCTCACAAGTCATGCTTTCAGTCTCAGCTTACTTTCACAATATCAGAACAAACATTGCCAGATACTCACAAATGTATGAACGCATCAATAGTCACAACCTCTAAAATTTTTAGGGTATCCCATTTTTGCATCAAAAGTTTAAAGAAAATAACATTACTATGAATTTACCCATTATCTACCTAAACATGCCGGTTCAATAAGAAAATAAACATCCACAAGGAAAATGAAGCACAACAAGGATATATGCTCGCATCGACAAGCCTATCTCCCTCAAGCCTCTTTTGAACTCTGGCCTCAAATGTATTGACCTCGGTATCAACTGCTCAGACTCTCTCATCAACCATAACATGAATATATGCCTTCATATTCTCCTTGGAATCCTGAACAGTCTGATCAATCAGTGGCCGAACCTGTGCTGATAACTCTCGCAGCCTGCCCTCTGCAATAGCCACCCCGCACAACAAAACCCGAAAAGCAACAACAGAGAAAAGACGATCAACTTGAAATGTAGTTGTTGCTAGCTTTAGGGTTCTGGTGGATGGTGTAGACACGATCTCGACTGCTAGTATGGGTTTTGTAGTAGCCGGAGTAGTACCAGTGGTAGCTGGAGGTGAACTTGGGACTTGTGGCTCTACTGTTAATGGCTCTAGGATAGCTAGAGGAGCTACTCATGGCAAGGCCATTGAATTCTCATCATCCTTTATTAGGCTGGGATACATAGTGCATGTGGCCTTTATATGAGGATCCCAGTGAGGGTCAATAAGAACACCTGCTACACTGCATAGTTGATGAATCAAAATTGGAAACAGCAGTGAAGTGCTCATCTGAGCTGCAACCTCGTGAATCTTCTTTGAAATTATCTGGACCAATCTATAGCATAGCCATCTACGATGCTGGCCAACAGTGTTGCTCTCTCGAGGGTGATCACATTATCCATAAAAGTTGGCCTAATACGCCAACGGATAATGGACCACCAAAACTTGGCCCGAAATGAGAGATGGGATTTTACTATAGGATCTGTGTGGTTCATGAACCACGTCGGTGCAACACCCTCCATACAAATCTAGCTAGCGATCCATTATCAAAGCTCCATCCTAGCCCTGATGTCCTTTCTAGTCACTGTTGTCCTCAATTTCTTAATATGGCTATCATATTTTGTGGTGGACTGATGGGTTGTATAAGTAGGCCCAAACTGTGTTTGTCAGATCGTCTCCTATGAGATATCAACTCTCCTTCCCCGACTTATCACCACCCGTAGCCTCGGCTGTTGAATTGGCCTTTTGTTCTTCGGTAACCCCCGATGGAGTGTTGCAAGGTATGTAACAAAGAACTTACGGACTATGTAAGGGGCATATTTACCCTGCTACTGCATGGTCCACCTAAGTCCATGCTCATCCAATCCTACATCTAATCTGGGTACTCTGTCTAATCTAGCAGTGTTCAACTTGGACTCCTCATGAAATTGACGGACTGGCTTGCCATGTCCTTTATCCTCCAACCCCTAGTCATATATTTCTCTCATTCCAGGGATAAACCACCTACGATCGGATGGAGATTGGGACTAGACCTCTTCCATCTGTGTCTGGGAGGTATGTTTTGACTCAGACTCTTAGCCGGAATGTGTGGGGGTCATCTATGGAAAGTTGTTGTCTGACCCATCCTAGTTGTCCTGTTGTTCCTCCTCTTCAGACTGGGAGGAACTACTCACTTCCATGGGCGTTTGTGCTGCAAGCACCCGAGTTTGAGGTCGATTGGCCTCCGGATCTAGTTTGACTCTGTGGAATTCCACAGAGCCCTTGGATTGCTCAGTGCCGGAAGATTCATCCGGCAACCTCCGTTGAAGAGCTTGAATAGCCCGTTTGTCTTTTAGAGGCAATTTATCTGCAAACAACCCACAAAACATCATTTAAGTTCAAGATGTTTGATCCACTAAAATACTCAGCAAAGAACAAGAAACAAAAATAACTAACAAGTAATTATGCATTGATGCAACTGTAGATATGTAGGTGTACGAGTGCAGTTATGACACATAGGATGACCTACGAGTCGTATACTGGCCTCGTAGAACTAAAAAATATTTAAAAAACTTAGCTAAGTTTTATAAGACCCTAATTACGAGTCGTACAAGCTACTACGAGTCATATGTGGGTCCCATAAGAGAAATATGATGGAATAACAGATGACTAATGCTTACTACGAGGAACCACTACGACTCGTATAGGAATTTACAAGTCGTTAGAGTGCCTCGTAACTGAACACAGAAGCCACCCTACTTATTTCCCACTCAAAGTACAAATACATCACCCAAATTTCAACTCATTCAAGCAAATAGGAGCAAAGAAAGAATAAATGATACATGTTCAATTCCAAACTAACATTGGCGGCTTAAAACAACCATTATCCCTAACTGTTTAAATCAATTCTACAATTCCTCAAGCACAGCAAAAATAAAATACGTTACAAACTAACACTTGACAACCATACAATGTTCCAAAGGAGTGCAATCACCATTCACAAAGATTCAACCAAACCCACATGTTCAACCATAGGCAATCATCCCGATAATACCTACATTTCAACCTCGACAACAATAATACAATACAAACCAAAGTTTCATCAATTTCATGCTCATGATCATCTATTCAAGAATCTCAACAAGGTTCAATTCACAACTCAGTCTTTTTCAAGTCCTACAAATCCTAGATTATAAGTTTAGCTCAAAAATCAATGTATGGCATACTTAAGCATGATAAAACCAAATATATTTTCATGTAGGGAACAAGCTTGTCAATAAAAATTGAGAAATGTAACCGAAGAGCTTACCAATTTGATTGAAAAGTGAACCAAAGGAAAGAGAGATGATTTTCGCGATCAAACCCTAGATATTTACACCCTCGCTAGAATCTTCGCCGAAAAATGACATGGGTAGCCGGGATTTTTGGTTAGAGGAAGAATCAGGGGATGAAAATGAGGTTTTTCTTAATCATCTTTAGGGTAAAGGATTGGGAATTTAGAGTCAAAAATAATTTTGACCAATTTTATAAGAAAATCGGGTCAGATTTCAAAATACTATAGATTAGGACTACAAGACTCCAAATATGAGTCATAGGTCGTCCTACAACTCATAGGTCCTGGTCTCGTACCAGACCAAACACTTGGTAAAAATTTAGGAATCATACTTGGGCACTACAAACCCCACTTATGACTCATAGGGGATCTTACGAATCGTAAGGTTGGCTCGTTGTGTAAGTGCTAACTTCAGATACTTACTTTTTCCCCTACGAGGCATGGGTAGTAGTTGTAATGAAGACTACGACTCACAGTCCTATTCGTAGGAGCTGCTCCAAGCCCAATTTGTTTTCTTCGGATCTTCAGTTCTTTCTTTCTCACCTGTATACCAAATCTCAAATCACGGAAATCCTCAAAATTATTACAATTACATTATTGTCTCTAAATTTAAATAAAATCACTACCACTACTCTAAGTCTCAAATAAACAAATAATCAGCAAAATGCTTGGGTTGCCTCCCAAGAAGGGTCTTGTTTAACATCGTGGCCCAATTTGTCATCTCTCTTTGTCAACTATCATTGAGGGTCCACACTTCACTCTTGCATTCATCTGGGTGTTTCATAGATTGGCGAATATCAAATGCAACTTCTACATCATTAACCTTGAACCACAGCTGACCTAAAAGCATATCCACTAGTGCTCTTCCAGTAGCCAGAAAAGGTCTCTCCAAAATGAAGGGCACCTCAAAATTAACTTCATAGTTGAAGATCACAAAATCTTCTGGAAAGATGAACTTATCGACTTTAACAAGCACATCTAAAGGATTCCCTCTGACTTTTTAGTGGATCGATCTATCATAAGAAACCTCATTTGTGTTAGGGTAGGAGTGCCAAGTCCAAGCCTTTTGAATACGGGAAGAGACATTAAATTGATGCTTGCTCCTAAGTCGCATAATGCTTTTGAAAATTCAACATCACCGATAGTGCAAGGACTGGTGAATGCCCCAGGGTCCTCTCGCTTTTTAACAAGGCATTTAGTCATAATCACACTACATTGTTAGAGTTCTTGGGAGAATTCTTGTCTCAAAGTGCATTTTTTGTGACTAAATCCTTCAAATATTTACCATATCCGGGCATTTCCTCCAATGCTTCTAGGAGAGGGATATTGATGGAGAGTTGCTTCAACATTGAGAGGAAGTGTTTGAATTTACCTTGCTCTTCCTTCTTCTTAAGCCTTTGAGGGAATGGAAAATAACGTTTTGGGATGGATTTCACTTTTTCTGCTCCCTTATCTCTTCTTGTTGCATGCCAACACCCTTCGAATCTTCTCCCTCAACTTCAACTTCACCACCAACACCCTTCTCAATGACTTCATCCACAATAACCGGCATAGGGTGATCTATTATTCTCTTTCCACTCCAAGTGAAAGGTGCAATGTAGTGCCCTTTATTTTTAGGATTTTGAACCGTATTGCTTGGTACGGTGCCCTTTTGGAGTTGGTTTAATTGTGAAGAAACTTGTCCAAATTGTTGTTCAAGTTTCTTGATAGGCACAACATGACTCTATCTTTTGATTAATACTTGAGATATCTGCTTTTATTCCCTTTAGAGTATCATCTTGATGATCTGCTCACTTAAACAACTTTTCAAATATATCTTTAATCCTAGAATTGTTTGATCTGGCATCACGATTGTGTGGTAGTACAAAAGGACTGTTTCTGTAGCCCTTTCTTCTCTATTCTACATCTTGCACTCTTTCTCTCTCATAGTATCCACCTGTATTATCTTTGTACATCCTATCATGGTTAAAGGTCTGACCTTGATTCCCGGAACCTTGGCTCCAATAGTCTGGATTGGACCCTTAGGGTTTGTTTAGGAAACTTGCCACTTGGTTACTCACAAAACAGGCATCCTCATCAAAGAATTGATCATCATACATAGGAACATTAGGGGGTTGGTGAACTATTGCCTTCACACTAGCTTGGTTTTTCTTCAAAATTAAATCCATGCTCATACGAAGTTGAGCAAGTTGCTCCATAATCTCTTCATTCACTTTTGCTTGATCACTATTTGTGGTAACTGCACAAGAACTCTTTGTATTACCATGCTCACTCTGTCACCATGCTCTGTTGATCTTCACCACTTGCTCCATTCTTTTGGCCACTAGCTCAAATGGTTGATCAAGAAAAACACCTCTCATGATCGTGTTGGCGCAATCTTTACTATTATCATCATATGGTTTATAGAAGATCTCAACCAAATCATCATCAACAATTTTGTTATCAAGAACCATCCTCAAACATTTGGTGAATCTCTCCAATATAGTGCTAAGAGTGTCTCTAGGCAATTGCTCAAAGTTATTAATTTGGTCCTTAAGCTTCAGCTTCTTCGACCTTCGAAAATATCTTTCTAGGAACACCCTCTGCAGCTCAGCCCAATTCGTGATGGTACCTAGAGGAAGTTCAGACAACCATATACCTGCATTGCCAGTCAGTGACAATAGGAACACCCACAATCCAACAGCGTCAATAGGAATATTTTGTGCTCCCATGACACTTTTGCACACGAAGACAACATGTTGGTGAAGATAGTGGGGATCCTCTGACGGTAGCCCTGTGAATAGGACATGATTTTTGGAGCATTTGGAGCAGTCTACTTGATACCGCGAACTTAGAAACTACTAGTATTGGATGCAGTATTATAGAACTGATAGTATCCATCGCCATAGGGTTTAATTAGTATTAATTCCAGCTGTAAGGATTTGTATTGAAATCTCTAAGTTGTGGCCGATTAACCCTTGGTGGTGGATTCTCCTCTCTTCTTAAGTCTTCCTCATTCATATGCATATCCTCCTCAACCTCAATTTCCTCATTCACTTGAGCTTTCCATCTTTATAGTCGATGGATCTCCAAATTTAGTGGAGCTAAGGGATTTCCTTGGCTCCTTGTGTTGGGCATACAACCTAGTACACCCTGCAAAAGAAATCAAACAACAAAAAAAAAACTAAAGTACAAGAGACTCTAGATATCAATACTAGAACTAACTAATAGTTAAATCAAGTCAAAACCTAACTGTATTCCACAGCAACGGCGCCATAATTTTTTATGATGGTAACGCTCCAATAAGAAAGCGGTCGCTATCAATAATTAACCTAATAAAGGTTAGGGTCGAATCCATAGGGAATACAGAGCTTGGCTATAAGATTTCACTACTAATCATTCCTAGTATCTAAAATTATAATCTCTAGATGGGGGGTTTGTTGTGATTCAAAGACAACATAAAACGAACACTGATTAAAATTCGGGAAAACACTCAATTTTTGGGACAACTTGGGAATTATGTTCCCCATTGCTCGTTGGCTCAATTATCCTAGGTAATATAACTTTGATCGGTGAATCACATGCAGGATGGTAACTTAGGTTCTTCTAACCCTCTTGTGAAGGTGAAGGTCGAATATAACCATGGAGCTTGGCCGGCCACCATAGTATGCCAACTAACCATTACCTATTGTCCCAGTCAACCTCCTCTTGGTCAGATTTGGTCGATTAGATGGGAAAACATCAATCGAATCCTATCATCTACTTCTCTTTCCTATTCGTCACTACCTTGGTCGGGATCGTGATGGTAGGCAAGGTTTGGTGTCGGCCACCACCAAACAACATTAGTCATGAAGGGAAATAAATAGTACATGTAAAACCCTAATCGTAGATATGCACAAGAATAGGTCATCTCAAGTCAACTACCCATTGTTCCTACAACCCCAAGTTGAGGGTGTTTAGCCACTCATGGCTAAGGTAAAACACACTAAAATGCACATAATAGACATAGTTGAGAGTTTCACCAATAACAATGAAGGAGATAACCACCACAAGTTGCAAACCCGCAAGATTGATTGATCCACAATGAGTACAAAACAAGATTTGCAATCCCCAAAATAGGTTTCTGAAAGAGAATAATAATTTACTCTTAAAATCTAGGAAGAGCTTCAAAATGTAATGGAGAATGGTCTCCTATTCGAACTCCCTTCAAAAACATAACTTAAACTATTTATAGTATTTACAAAACAACCCTAGGAATTAGCAGAAAAGACAACTGGTATCTGATAAATTTCACAATTACGACTCATAGGTTGGACTACGAGTCATAGTCGGGGTCTCATATCAGCGTCTTGGCATCTTGGATTAAACAGATACGACCTATAGGTATGAGTCGTTGTTCGAGCTATGACTCATATGTTGGTCTCGTATTCTTGGTCTTCAATTTTTGGTCCAACAATTTAGCTCTCTGATTCTTGCTACGAGTCTAACCATATGAGTCGTGGTGTGTTTTACAACTCATAAGGGTGACCTTCACTTGGCAGATTTTTGAATTTTTTGAACTCTGATTCCTGCTACGACACAACCTACTACTCGTAGTGTGAGCTACGACTCGTAAGAGGGCTCATATGACCTACGCTTTAGCAAAATCTGCAGCTTTTCTTCAAAATCATGCCTGCCTAACTATTCTGCAAGATTAACATAAAAACACATCAAAACACTAAGAAGTCCCTGTAAGAACACACAAAATTCTTTGCTTTAGGCACTAAATGTGTTGTAATTTGAAAACATATCAGTACCTCCCGTCAATACTATGGAAGTTGTTGCCTCCTGAAGATATCTTGCTAAACCCTTAGAAAACCATCGAATTCTCTCAAACTTAGTAGGAATACTAGATAGAATACATCTAGCTAAGGCATGGAATCTAGCCTCATAATATGAAACAAACATGTAGCCCTACTGAAGTTGATCAAACTTATCTCTACAGCTATCTTGGAGGATGTATGGCACTAACCTATCCAAAAGTATCTTGGTGAGCTACCCTCAAGTCATAGCCGGAGATCCAATACGCTGATGAGCTGGAACTGGCCTCCACCACTCATTGGCAAAACCAGTGAATTGCTATGAAGTGTAGGCAACCCTATGTGACTCAAGAATAGCCAGGTTACACAATTACTCCAGGCACTCCGATAAAAAATCATAAGCTCTATCTCCACTAGTGCCCTTAAAATGCGGCAGAGCTAATCGAACAAATCTCTCAAAACTCTTTTACTCAACTATAGACATGACTAGGCCTGCAGAAGATAGTGTTAACATAAACAAGAGAGGAGCAATAGATGGAGCAATGACCAAACTTTGAAGTTGAGTACCCGAACTAGGACTAAATGCTAGAAGTATAGTAATAATAGTCACAGCATAGTTCACTGGAGCTAAAGATAGGCCAACATGAATCATAGCCAGCTCCGGTGGAGAACTAGAAAGATCAACCGATGTGGTAGAAATCGGTATGTCAACAATAGTTGGGGCTAGAGAAGCTCTCTCCAACCTAGCCAATAACCTCAAAAGTAACTCTTGAACTATCATTGTAGGGGATTGAGCTGAGAGAGGTGGAATAGAATCAGTAGGCCCCTCTAGCATCATGGAAATGTCTAGAGAAGTCGATTGGGTCTGTCCCATAGATGGAGCTACCCACCAGGAAATCCTTTGGCCCCTGTCTTTATCATGAACTTTGCTTCAACCTCAAGTGTGAGTCACATTAGTTGACCCAGGCTCTTCTACTAAGTGATGGGATTGAGTAATCGACATTGCATAGAAGGAGTAGATTAGACACTTTTGAAATGGGTAACACAAATAATTGCATGAATAGAAACAAGATGTGAAAATTTTCCTATCAAGCATCCCATAGCCTCCCGAAGATGGGTGTAGACATCTACATATCTATCTAGGAGACTCTACTAGACACCTTGCTCTTAACTCAAGAGCCCAACGAACTTAGAATTTTGATACCAAACTTGTCACGACCCAAAATCAGGTAGCAACTATAGAAAAATAAAGTAAAGTTGAAACAATCACAACATAACATAGACAATCCCAAAAGCCTCGAGTCATGAATACAAGAGCATCTAAAATAGTACTGAAGGGTATTATCATCTATCTCGAAAGAAAATACAATGTTTTCTTATAATATCTAATACATAACCTGAGAGAAAAGAAATAAAAAAAGGATCCAAAGATCCATGGCGACTCAAAGGTTGAACCTCCTACTAAGATCTAGATGGTAACGATAGCACACAGATGAATAGATCAACTACCCTATCCTATAACCTGTGCACGGTTTGTAGGGAGGAAACAAAGTAGGGGTGAGTACACCTAAATGTACATAGTAGGTTAAATCGACTGGGTAAGAGAAATTGAATTAAATAAGTAATAATGCAGAATCCTAACCCTGCATCTAAAAAGGTTAGCACAATGTGATAATATAAACATAAATAAGAAGAAAAAAGATCCTCAAGAATCCCTGATGCCATATAACCACAAATATGAAATGTAATGCACAAATCATCATGCCAAATACCAAGAGTGTTACAGCCTTTCCACCTGCCGGCGGTCAAGTAATATCAGAATACCAAAACCTTGACACCTGCCAATGGTCAATTAACAATATGATGTCAAGTCCTTTCCTCTTGCCTGTGGTCAAGGTATAAGTAGTATGAATCTCACCCTTTCCTCGTGCTGAGGTCAAAGGGGTGGTACCAAAGTGAATCATAATGCCCTTGCCTCCTTCTTGGGTCAAAGGATGTTACACGCCACATACAATAGATATAAATAAACAAAGCACTCCAATTATGCATGTAAACATGTAAAATAGCATTACGACATGAAATACTGAGGAATGAAACTCGTTATGAGTATAGGCACCCAAGGAATAAAATCAAGTGTCACAACTAATGCCTAAACCATCATCATATTTTAGATCATCATAATTATATCAACAATCAAGAGTGTCAACACCATCGTCCTAAGATCGTCCCCAGTATGCAAGAACATTGATATTACCAGACCTAACTCGTCCCAAATATGCAAGTATGACCATATATCGGACCTAACTCATCTCAAATATACAAATAAAATAATGATATCGAACTTATCTAATCCCAACAATACAAGAATATCAATAATATCATACCTTACTCATTCCAATTGGTCTCACAAGACTCATTTAGTCACATTCTATCTCAAATCCTCTTCATCATTTCATCATAATTTGACTTGGTCCATTAATTGGATCAAGCTTATTCCATAATTCGGCTCAACCAGAATTAATTTCCATCATCATTTCAACACAATAACTCAATTGCACAATTATTCATATAAATCTCATAATTATCATATGAGAAGATCAATGACTCGAATCCAGTCCCCAAAAGATTGGTCGAACCTACCTCAATGTCGAAACACCACTTGAGCAAGCTTTCAATCAACTCAATTCCTCAAGTTGAGTCCCCAGTTCGACCAACCACTATGAACAGTAGTTATTACTCATCAAGAGAAATATTTTGATACCCATATTGGCATAATTTAGGCGTAGAGGCAAAAGAGTCAAAATTAGGGAAAATTCCAAAGTCCCAAATCTAGAAATTGACTTTGAAATCAAGTTTTACTCAAAAAGTAGAGTTCATGGACGAAATTCCCATTAAAATCAAGCATAAATTGAATGAAAAATAAATGTTTAAATTTTGGAAAATATAGTCTAAAAATCCCCAATTTTGGTATTTAATTTCTTGAAATCAAAGATAAAATTAAGATTAAACTCATTGAAAATGATTAGTTTAGTGCTAGAAACACTTACCTATCACAATCCAAGCCTAGGGCCTAGATGTGGCCGGCGAATGGGGAACCCGAAGGAACCCCAAACAAGCCTAATAGCATATCATTACACATCCTTAGTCGCAAAAATAATTAAATGACATATAAAGAATGGAAATCAGCGAAAAAGGGACTAAGAGAGAACTTGTCATAACATAGAGTCAAGAGATGATAGAATCAACTCATAGCATAAAATACATTGCTTTGTCCAACAACACCTCTACTACGTAGATAATGGCGGGGGCCAAGATATACAATCGGGCTCACCCTCGTAGTCATAAGTATATGATAAAGTAAAGATAATCTTAATACATAATGTGAGAGAGTAGTCCTTGTCCCCAAAATGGAGGACTCACCAAAGGCTAACATGAACAATCCATCTAGCCACAAGAAGAATCAATAGGAGCTCCTGTCCCTACATAGTGACATCATGTATGCATAGAGTATACATTAGTACATTTAAATGTACTAAGTATGTGGGATGCAATATAACAATAGATAGGCTTCATAATCAAAATGCATACAATCAACAATAGGCATAATATAGCAAAATGGCATGCATGTTAAACGCATAAGTAAAACATGCTTAAGTAACTCATACTTGCATAGAACATATCATGATTGTAAGAATAGACCAATATATATTGGTGTGAGGTGCCAACCCCTCACTTAGGTTAATGAGGTATCAACCCCTCACTTTGGTTAATGAGGTATCAACCCCTCACTTTGGTTAATTAGGTACCAACCCCTCACCATGGTTTAGTGAGGTACCAACCCCTAACCTTGGTTAAGTTTCATCACTATTGCTACTTTCCATGAAATCAACTCATGAATACCATACTCTCATCATCATAAAGTTATCATATACCTTCAATTCCTCCCATCATTCTATATCATATGCATACCATTGTTTCATGATAATTCCATCATCGTTTCATCATCATATAATCGTCATAACACGATTCAACTCATAAGACATGCATTGGACCTTGAATTCTTCAAGAAATCATAGCTAGACATTTTATCAAACACTTGAGGGCTGTAATGGGGGTAAAAAACCATGCAATTTAGAGATGAAATCATGCAAGAAAATATGTAGTAAAACCTCGAATCAATACCTTGAAACACCCCTAAGACATTCATATCAAAATCTCTCATCAAATCCAACATTAGATCCGAGATTTAGGGCTCAAAACATGCTTAAATAACCATACTTTCATGAACTAAAATCGTTGTGCAGTAAAGTTCTCAACATACAAGACTCATCTGTAAAATCAACTTTAAATCACGCAATATTAGTAAAAAGGAGGCTTAGGCACCATGGGTAAAAGGAGCCAATGGTTCAACACCACATACTTTAGCTTTTGAGAACCCTTGAAAGAGGTTGGAGATAGAGACTGGAAGCTTCAGTGAAATCCTTGAAGAAATCCTTAAGATTGGTCTTGAGTTTGGGACTTGAATTTAGGGTGAAATATGAGTCTAAATATTTGAGTGAGTTTTGGGGAATGCTAAGGATAATATGAGGGAAAAATAATGCTAAGTGTATGTATTTTCAAGTGTGAAAACCCTTAGGCCCAAGACTTAAAAGTGTTGGACCGAAGTCTAGAAAAATAGGATCAAAATACGGATTGCTCACTAGAAATTGCATTTTCTACACGAACAAGTTTTACAAAAATGAGCATAAATCCTTCATACAAACATGGAATGGTCAAACAAAGTGCATCGGAAAGCTAATTCAAAGCAATTCCAGCTGATAGGTTATGGGCCAGCCAAGTCTTTCTGTGCCAAGAGATATGCCCTTCAAAGTTGACCCTCCTAAATAGCGTAGTTTGTGATTTTCGAATTTTGATATGGTTGCTCTAAAATTTGGGTTAGACCCATTCCCCACTCAATTTGACCCCCTAAAGAAGAATATGAATTCGAATTTCTAAATAACAAATAGATTTTTAGATTTATGGAAAAAAAGATTCTGGGCACTTCCATGGCACGTTTTGGGGTCGTTTTAATATCTCTCCCTTGGAAACATTCATCCCTGAATGTATAAGAGACGTACTAGACAAGAGTAATCATGAACAAATCAGCCCCTATATGAATGCAACATTACATTTAAAACACCTTTCTCAAAATCTCAACACAATTGTAAAATTATTATAAACTTGCCAACTGAAACATGAATGCATATGAATGACATAAGGGGCTGAAATGCAAGACATGAAATCATAAAAAAAAAACTTGATGAGTTATCATAAGCTTGAATAGAGTGAAAGAGATACGAATATTGCTCCTTCATGTTCGCCTCGGCTCTCCGAGAGACAAATACGAAGAGACGACCCTTCCCAAGGGCCTTGAAGAATACTACATCATTGTCAATCGACTTCTCCACACATCCATCCAACACCCCCACTAGGACCTTCTTTTAAACTAACTTACCCTTCATAACACCCACAAGCTCAAAATGTTCTGTAACACTAAAGTCACCAACACATCACATCTACCTAGAAGCATGAAGAACTAGATGAACCATATCTACATCCACAGTCAATTCCCAAACCTATGCAACCTTACCAAACTCCCTCTACACTCTGTAAGGACTCACAATCCTCAACTCAATTATCAATCTTAAATACAGCTAACCCACTTGGTACCATAGCCACCATCTCCCCCTTGAGAGTCAACCTACACTTTATCATTCTCTCACCCAAAACTTCCAACTCTAATAGGGCGAAATCAAGGCCTTGTCTAATCTAGACATCTTAACTCAAGAAGATTTAGAACCGGCAAGGACAATACACTACCATTCTCCACTTCTCTCAACCTAACTTCCAATCTAGCAAACCGATAGGCCCTACTAGTCTCCTCTTTGCCACCATCAACAACACATGCTAGGCTACCTAGAGTACCAACTGCAACATTACCCTTACCAGAAAAAACTAATGCACACTCATACCATAATCCTTAAGGAGTTCTAACAACCTTCTTGCTATCCACAATGTACACCTATCATATTTAGCAAACAATCTCTCATCCTCTAAGACTTGTTACCCTACCTCCAAATGATTCACAAGCTCTAAACAAATCAATACCTCATCACTAGAGAAAACCACAAACATATCAAGGTAGGATTTTAAGACCCTATTCAAGAAACTCACAATCATCACTAGTGGATAAGTCAACCAAACAACTCCATCAATATTAATAATGATCACTCCTAACCCGAAAAGACACCTAGGGATATCACCTACCTTCATCCTCACTTTGGGACAAAACTTGAACCAAAGATCAATCTTAAAGAAGTGACTAATCCATCGTAGTTGACTAAATAGATTGACCATCCTTATCCATCATTTTACAACTTTACAGGCTCTACACTCATTGGAAACATGCTATATAAGTAGCCCAAACTACCCCAAGACCCCCAACGCTACCAACTAAGTCGTCATCCCACAAGAATACTTATGATATATATGTACATACTTTCAAAGAGGCAATGGTCATTTTTCCAAATCATTTTTCAAAATAATTTGTGTACATGAATGCACATGTTATGAACAATGAGGAAATGACATAGGTAAGTAAAACTCCATTTAAAATCAACATTTGTAATACGAAGTTGAAGTGAAAATATAATTAATTTCATATTTAAATCCATAGTGTAATCTCTCATGCATAAATCATTCAGAAAAGGAACATGCATACTTATAACTTCATAAACCCAAAGTAAATCCTCATATAATGGTTTAAGTTTCATTAAAATCATCAAATAAATGCTACTCATGCATTAATAGAATTTTAGGAATCATAATATTCAAATCTCAAATTAAAATAAGTAAAATCCATGTAGGTTTTCTTAAAAATAAATTTTGAAAAGGGCATAACTTCGTACTTGCATAATCATAGATAATTTCATGAATGCATAACATACTTGATAGCCTATATTCATCATGAAGTCACTTGACT
>JAABOM020057698.1:0-14807 GCA_011800125.2 Solanum clarkiae
GAGATGAGGATGCTGAGATGGATGTGTGGTCACACCAGGAGTGAAAAGGTTAGGAATGAGACCATCCGGGAAAAGCTGGAGGTGGCCCCGGTGATGGTTTGGACATGTTCAGAGAAGGAGTATCGATGATCCTGTTAGGAGGTGCGAAAGGTTGGTTGTGGGAGATACGCGGAGGAGCAGAGGTAGACCGAAGAAGTACTGGGGGGAGGTGATTAGACAGGATATGACGGAACTTGATCTTACTGAGTACATGACCTTAGATAGAAAAAAATGGAGGTCGCGAATTAGAGTAGCAGGCTAATGGTAGAGTTAGGTGTGTGTTTGTTAGGTATCCGCATTACTTGTCGTACTATGTGTTAGTTTATCTAGATAATGTTATTATTAGTCTATCTTTTCTGTTCCTTTCCCTTCCTTTTGTCATATCTAGTGCATTCTTGCTTATGGGTTTTAAGATGAGGGTTCCTAGGAAACAGCCTCTCTACTTCTAGTAGTGGTAAGGTCTGCATACATTCTACCCTCCCTAGACCCCACTTGTGGGATTCTGCTGGGTATGTTGTTGTTGTTGTGTAGTTAAATAGCAACCATGTATGTTTAGGTGTATGGCAATGTTGTTCTTATAAGTGAGGATAAATTGAGATGAAAAGCATTATTTAAGAATCTTTTGTTGATAATGTAGGCAGTTCCATGTGAGTGTGAACTTAATTTGCTAGATTCATATGTTGTGTGCTAATTTAGAACTTGCCCTGTTACTCTAAGGTAGACTATAGATTAATTGGATTAAGAAAGGATCTTAGGCCTTTGTTCTTAATAGTCCACTTAGTTTAATGATCAACAAAAATTGCAGTATATCCCTTGTTCCTAATATTTGAGCCTAACATGTACCTATTCTTTGAAAACACCTAAACACGTGATTAAGGTAGACTTGTTAGTTGTAAAATCCTGAAATTGGCCCTGGACCTTCCTTGAATATTGTGCACCTTGACTAAAGCAAAAAGCCTAAGTTGACGGTGGCTACCAAAAGTGACCCCTGGTTATGAGGATGGATATTGTGCACCTCAACATAGGCCAAAAGTCTAAGTTAAAGGTAGCTGATGTAAGGATGAAACACAAAGATAAGGAGGGAAGGTGGTGATACAGAGAAAAAGGGAAAACTATGTGCTAGGTGCAAGAAAAAAATATGTGATGCCTTAGTTGTGAGCTAAAAAGAAAAAATGAAGTATAAAAGCAAGGCAAACGGCTGAAAAATGAAAAGAAAGCACCCAGAAAAGCTTGAAATATGAGAAAGTGAGAATGTTATAGAAACAGCAGTGTTGATACGGAAAAAAGGCAGAAACATGTAGTGTCAAGGAGGGCTTTTAGTCACTATTTACCATAATGCCATACCAAAGCCCTTGAGCCTATGTTACAAACCCAAAAAGTGTTAAAGTGATCCTAGTCCAAGTAGTTGAAGGTCTTAGTCATGAGTATAGGGTCAAGCCTATGGTATTAGGCATGGTGCACAAATATCTTTTGTGAGAGTGAGTGATTTTGCATAGTCCCAAGGTTATACAAGAAAACATCAATGAGCGTCAGACATGGGGCTTCTTTCTGCGAGGGCACTTGCATTGTCTTGTTAAGATTAAAATCACTTAGTGACTATTGATTATTGATAGTACCTCACTTATCATAGTTGTGTACATGCACTAGTCTCTATTAGTTTGCTAGATGGCTATCTGATTTCATTTTGAAAACGTGGTGTGGGTATTTGAGTTTGAGATTCATGTCATGTATGTCACTGGGATGAAGTCTGTGTGCTACTGTATTATCTATAGAGATTGAGTCTGTCACTTGAGGAAAAGCAACAATTTAAAGTTGAGGGTGTTGATATGCTATCAAAATACAAAACTTTTGATGCTTAAAACTTGGAATTTTGTGTGTTCTCAATGTGATGCTAGTCGGTTTTACGTGTTTTTGTGTTGTGTTTGCATGATTTCAGGTTTGGCCTTGATTTTGGGAAGAAATACAGAAGTTGTTGAATTTGATGTAGTACGAGGCCCTTTACGGGCCGCAGACCATTCTATGGGTCATGAAGTTCTTTCGAGAAAAATTCGAGTGAGGGGCTGATTTTTTTAAGTTGGTTTTACGAACATGTAGATGTGTCATGGAATGACTTATGAGACATAGACCATGGTTCATGCCATGCAGATCAGAGATTGGGACTTTCTGAAGATTCATCAGATGAAACCACTTTATGGGTCGTAAACCACTTTACGAGTCGTATAGAGGTGTCATAGATTTGAAGTCCAAATTTCTAGCTGGTTTGTACGAGACCCCAATTATGGACCATGGAATGCAATATGGGCCCGTATACCCCTTTCATATGGTGTGCTGACCAGTTATCCTATTTTAGATAGGACTTGTATTTTGCTTATTATAAATAGGTTTTTTAGATTATTTTTCATAAGTTTTTGCATAATACTCAGATGAAACGACCCCAAAAAATGCTCGAAAATGTGCCTCGAAATTGGCCAGAATCTTTATTTTCATATATCTCAAAATTTGTGCATGATATCAAAAATTTGACTCCACATTCTTATTTAAGGGATCAGATTGAGTGGAAAATGGGTCTAATCCCAATTTAAGAGCAATTGTAGCAAAATTTAAAAATAAAAAATATGCAATTTCTAGTGAGGTTTCTGCGCCCCTGGCGCGACGTGCCAAGGATGCACCTCAGTTCATTTTTATGCTAGTTTATATTGTCTAATCCAAGGCTCTTGGGTCTTGGACCTAAGTATTCCCATGCAGGTAAATGCCTATACTTAGCCTTATTTCACCCTCATACCATTCAATACATTCCCAAATACTCTCTCAAACACTTAGATAATATTTTATCTCCAAATTTCAAGTCTCAAAACTCATCCGGATTCTAAGGTTCTCATTCAAGCTTCAAGTCTCCATCTCCAATCTTCTTCAAGGGTTCTCCAAAGCTAAGGTATGTGGATTTCTTTTATGGGTTCCTTTCACCCATAATACCCAAGCTTCGTTATACTTAAAATTGCATGATTTAAAGTTGATTTACTCATGGGACTTACTTATTATGAATTTCACTGCATACTATGTTGGGGTTTCATGAAATTATGGTTGTTTTAGCATGTGTTGAGCTATAGATCTAAATGTTATTATGAGATTTGATGAAAGGTTTGGATGTATATTGCTTGAGGGTGTTACTAAGTATCTATTGATGGTTTTACATTGAATTCTCTATCATGGTTACACTCTTGAATTGCATGGTTTTTACACTAGCACTACACACTCGCCAAGTGTTTGATAAAATGTCCGATCAATGTATTATGGAGGAATCGAAGGTCTAATGCATGTCTTATGAGTCGAATGACTTTATGATGATAAAAGAAATGTATGTTTATGATATTCTCTTATATAGTGTTTGAATGTGTCCATGCCCGACTTGGGGGACAAGAGCCTGAGTAACCATGTCGAGGGGTTTGTACCTTGATAGTCAATCAAGGGGCTAGTGCCTTAATAACCAAGTTGAGGGGTTAGTACCTCAATCACCTTGGGTGGTAGGGTGTGAGTATCCACCAACCAACTGAGGGGTTCATATCTTGATAACCATGTCAGGGGGTTTGTACCTCGGTCACCAAAGGTGGCAGGGTGAGACAATCCACCAACCAACCAAAGGGGTTTGTACCTTGGTAACCTACGGGTGTTATATGTTGGTCTCTTCTTACACCTTGTATTATATTCTATGTAAGCATATTTTCCTTGAGCATTGATCTTACATGTCATATTGCTAATATGTTATCTATTGCTTATTCTTATGCATTTTGGTTATGATGCTTATATCTTGTTGTATTGCATCCTACATACTTAGTACAGTCAAACAAACTAATGCATACTTTATACCTACATGATGTTACCATGTCAGAGCCGAAGCGCCACTTGATCATCCTCCTTCACGTGGCTAGTACAACATCTCTCAATATCTTTGGTGAGTCCTCCATTTCAGGGATGATATTTATGATCTCATACTATGTTCTAAGACTATCTTTCTTTTATGTATATGTTGACTATGAGGGTGACTCCTGTAGCTTGTCTTGGCCCCCGCTAAGTATCTAAGGTTTAGAGATATTGTTGGACATATTGGTATTATGCTAAGAGCTTTGACTCTCTCTTGACTCTTGAAGTTTATGATATGAAAATTATCCCTTTAGCCCCGTTTGTCCCTATTTACTATCTCTTGTTGTATTTTATTGCTTTCGCAACACATGATGAGTAATGATATGTTAAGAGGGTTGTGTGGGTTCCCTTCGGGTTTCCCATGCGCCATGTCACATCTAGGCCCTAGGATTGGGTCATGACAAACTTGGTGTCAGAGCACTAGGTTGTTAGACCCTCAAAGTCTAATACTCCGCGTCGATTAGAGTCTTATTCATGGTTGTGTTGTGCACCATAACTATGAGTAAGAGGCTATGAGGCGTTTTAGGATATATTTCCCTTCTTCATGTTCTAAGTCGTGCTATAGAGTTGAAACAAGGTCCCTCCCCCCTAATGATTGTTCTTTGCTATGCTAGATCATGCCTAACACAAAAGGAAGAAGAGACTGCACTCCCAAGGACCAACCAGCTCATGGTAAGCTCTAGGATGCTCTCACTTTGATTGCACAAGTTGTGGCTAATCAAGCCAATCAAGGGGCCCAAGCCCCTCGTGCTCCTACACCGGCATTTCGGATGAGAGACTTCATGAGGATGAATCCCCCAAAATTCTGTGGGTCAAAGATGGATGAGGACCCTCAAAAGTTAATTGATGAGGTCTATAAGGTTTTGGCTATTTTGGGTATTAGATCGAGCAGAAGACAGAGTTGGTGGCTTACCAACTTAAGGGGGTGGCACGAATATGGTTTGATCGATGGAAGGAGGGAAGGGAATAAATAATGTGGTCCTATGGGAGGAGTTTAAGGTGGCATTTCTTAATCGGTTCTTTCCTCTTAAGCTTAGGGAAGCCGAATTGGTGGAATTTTTGAATTTGAGACAAGGGTCTTTGAGTGTGAGGGAGTATGCCCTCAAGTTTAATCAACTCTCTAAATATGCTCCCCACTTGGTGGCTGACCCAAGGTCTAGAATGAATAAATTTGTTATGGGTGTTTCTGACTTGGTAAGTGAGGAATGTCGGTCCACCATATTGATTAGTGATGTGGATTTGTCCCAATTGATGACCTATGCCGAGCAAATATAGGATGAAAAGTTGAGAAAGAGGAGGGGTAATGAGGCCAAGAGGGCCCGCTTTGAAGCTAGGTTCCAAAGTTTAAAGGGTGGTCAGTTCAAACAAGGCCAAAGGTCTTCTCACGCTTCTAGTAGGGGGTTTTCCAATGACATTTCAAGGGCCTAAGGTGTTGGAGTGTGGTCCCTAATGGTGTGTGTCCAAAATGTGGTAAGGGCCATGGGGGCCCATGTTTGAGAGACACTAATGTATGCTATGGGTATGGAGAAGTTGGTCACAAGACGGTTGAATGTCCTCGCAATCGTAACATGGGTAAAGAGGTCCGTCCACAAGGTGCAAATGTGGTTCCTTTGGGGAGGGGTGGTCAACAAGGTGGTGCCCCAAGGCACAATAGGTTTTATGCTTTACATAGGAGGCAAGGGGTTAATGAGGTGCCCGACGTTGTTATCGGTATGTTAAAAGTCTTTGATTTTGATGTGTATACATTTATTAATCTGGGTGAAACTCTTTCTTTTGTTACCCCTTTTATTGCCAAAAAGCTTTATGTTAAGCCACAAATGTTCTGTGAGACATATGAGGTGTCTACTCCTATTGGTGCATCTATTGTTGCTAAAAAGGTCTATAAAAATTATCCCATTTGCATAAAATATTGCCTTGTGATCTTATTGAGTTGGATATGGTTGATTTTGATGTCATTCTTAGGATTGATTGGTTGCATGCATACTATGCCTCGATTGATTATGGAACACTTAGGGTGAAATTCCAATTCCCAAATGAAAAGTTTCTTGAGTGGGAGAGTCATGATGTGGTGGTCAAGGGTAGATTCATCTCTTGTATTAAAGCTCGTAAGTTGATCTCTAAGGGGTGTCTTTATCATCTTGTGAGGGTTAGGGATGTGGAGTCCAAAGTCCCTTCTATAGAGTCAGTTTCGATTGTAAATGAGTTCCTTGATGTCTTTCCAAATGACCTTCCTGATGTTCCTCCCGAAAGGGAAATAGATTTTGGTATAGACCTCCTCCCCGGTGCTCAATCCATTTTTATTCCCCTTTACCGTATGGTCCCAGCGTAATTAAAGGAGTTGAAGGAGCAATTGAGGTACTTTTTGGAGAAGTGTTTCATTAGGCTTAGCCAATCACCTTACCAGTGTTGTTTGTGAAGAAGAAGGATGGGTCTCTTAGAATGTGTATTGACTATTGTCAACTTAATAGGGTCATCTTCAAGAATAGGCATCCTCTTCTAAGGATTGATGATTTCTTTGACCAATTGCAAGGGGCTAGCCACTTCTCTAAGATTGATCTTCGGTCAGGTTACCATCAAGTAAAGGTAAGGGAGTGTGATATTCCTAAGATGGCCTTCTGGACTAGGTATGGAATTTTGAGTTTGTTGTGATGTCCTTTGGGTTGACCAATGCACCGGCCATCTCCATGGATCTTATGAATAAGGTCTTCAAACCCTACATTGATTCGTTTGTTGTGGTCTTCATTGATGATATTCTGATCTATTCTCATAGTGAAGAGGAGCATGTGGGTCATTTGAGGGTGGTGTTGCAGAGGTTGAGGGAAGAGAAGTTGTATGCTAAATATGAGAAGTGTGAATTTTGGTTAAAAGAGGTTGCATTCTTAGGTCATGTGGTATCGGAGGATGGTATTAAGGTAGATCCTAAAAAGATGGACGTGATTAGAAATTGGCTTAGACCATTGACCCCGTTGGAATATTAGGAGCTTCTTGGACTTAACGGGTTAATTTGAGGTTTGTGAATGGGTTCTCTTCCATTACTTCTCCCATGACAAAGTTGACTCAAAAGAAAGCCAAATTTGTGTGGTTCGATGTGTGTGATAGGAGCTTCTAAACATTGGAAGATAAGCTTGTGTCGGTTCCTATATTGTCATTACCAGAAGGGCTAGAGGAATTTGTTATGTATTGTCATGCTTCCCCGATTGGTTTGGGTTGTGTATTGATGCAAAATGATAAGGTCATAGCATATACTTCTAGAAAACTCAAAGTGCATGAAAAGAATTACCCTACCCATGATCTTGAGTTAGCCGTCATGGTATTTGGATTAAAGATTTGGTGTCACTATTTGTATAGGGTGCATGTTGATATGTTCACCGATCATAAGCCTCCGATATGAATTTACTCAAAAGATCTCAACTTGAGACAAATAAGGTGATTAGAACTTCTTAAGGACCATGATATGAGTGTGCATTATTATCCCGGTAAGGCTAATGTGGTGGTGGATGCTTTGTGTAGGGCGTCTATGGGTAGCCTTGCTCATGTTGATAATGGTGGCATAGGGGTGGCTAGGGAGGTCCATCAGTTGGCTAGATTAGGAGTTAGGTTGGAAGGGAGTGATGATAGTGGTGTTGTTGTTTTTCATGGTTCTAAATCTTCATTGATTGAGGAGGTGAAACCTAAGTAAGATCTTGATCCCTCCTTGTTAGCATTGAAGGCCTTATTGAAAGGTGGGAAGGTGGTGGTTTTCTCCCAAGGGGGAGAAGGTGCCCTTAGGTACAAAGGTAGGTTGTATGTGCCCTGTGTTGATGGCTTGAAGAAAAGATTCTTGGTGAGGCTCATGGTTATTCTTACTCTATTCACCCGGAGTCTACTAAGATTTATAGAGATTTGAGAGAGGTGTATTGGTGGGGAAGAATGAAGAGGGACATTGCCAAATTTGTATCCGGTTTCCATAGTTGCCAACAAGTCAAAGCCGAACATCAAAGGTCGAGTGGCCTAACCCAAGACATAAAGATTCCTACTTGGAAGTGGGAAGAGATTAATATGGATTTTGTGGTTGGGTTGCCCAAGACTAGAAAAGGTTTTGATTCCATTTGGGTTGTGGTTGATAGGATGACAAAATCGACTCACTTTCTACTGGTTAAGACTACATATTGGGCTGAAGATTATTCTAGGTTGTACATTCATGACTTAGTGAGAATGTATGGGGTTCCTTTGTCCATCATATTGGATCGTGGTGCAGAATTCACTTCACACTTTTGGAGGTCCTTTTAAAGAGATCTTGGAACCAAGGTAAAGCTTAGTATGGCGTTTCACCCTCAAACGGATGGCCAAGCCAAAAGAACTATCCAAACACTTGAGGACATGCTTAGGGCTTGTGTATTGGATATTAAGGGTAGTTGGGATGATTATCTCCCATTGATTGAAATTGCATATAACAATTGCTATCATTCAAGCATTGGTATGGATCCTTTTGAGGCTCTCTATGATAGATGTTGTAGATCACCGGTTGGGTGGTTCAAAGTTGGAGAGATGGCTTTGTTGGGTCCAGATCTGGTTGTGGATGCTCTGGAGAAGGTAAGGATGATTATAGAAAGGTTGAAAATAGCCCAAAGTCGCCAAAAGTCTTATGCCGATGTGAGAAAGAGGGAGTTTGAGTTTGAGGTTGATGATTAGGTCTATTTGAAGGAGTCACCCATGAAGGGTGTGGTTCGTTTTGGTAAGAAGGGCAAGTTAAGCTGTAACGACCCCAACAAGGGCCCAAAATTGTGCCTCGAAGGTGTCCAAAATTTTAATTTCTATATATCTCAAAATCCGTGTACTATTTCAAAAATTTGGCTTCATATTCTTGTTCAAGGGGTCAAATTTAGGGGGAAAGGGCCTAACCCCAATTTTAGAGCGAATGATTCACAATTTCAGATTTCAAAGTGACGAATTCTAGTGAGATTAGCGCGTTGCAAGCGCGACGCGCCTCAGTGTAAAAAAAGTGTCCAGTTTTTTATTTCGGTCCAAGACTTTTAAGTCTTGGGCCTAAGCCTTCCCACATGTGAAAATATCTATACTTAGCCATTTTTCACCCTCATATCATTCCAAACATCCCCCAACACTCACTCAAACACTTAGCCTTATATTTCTCTCAAGATTCAAGTGCCAAACCCTCTCCGGATCTAAAGGAATTCTACCAAGCTTCAAGTCTCCATCCATAATCTTCTTCAAGGTTTCTCTAAAAGCTAAGGTATGTGGGTTTCTCTCATGGGTTTCTTTCACCCATGATACCAAAGCTTCCCTTTACTCTAATTTGCATGATTTAAAGTTGATTTACAAATGGGTCTTTATTATTATGAAAATCACTGCACATTATGTTGGGGTTTCATGATATTATGGTTGTCTTAGCATGTTTTGAGCTTTGAATCTAAGATCTATTGTGAGGTTTGATGAAGAGTTTTGATGTATATTGCTTGAGGGTGTTACTAAGTATTGATTGATGGCTTTACAATGGACTTACTTGCATGATTTCACTCTTCAATTGCATGATTTTACACTAGAATTACACACCCGCCAAGAGTTTGATAAAATACCTTTCTAAGGATTCTTTAAGTTTTGATGGTCTATTGGTTGAGTTATGATTCGAGTGACTCTATGATGATTATGATCTTTCTAAAAATATGTTACATGGAAATGTTGATGATGTTTTAAAGCCAGGTTTAAGCCCTTTCTTAAAGATTTCACCTCTTGTGAGCCCCTTGATGTTGATGTTGATACAAGGGTAATGTTGATGATGATCCATTCTTATGTTTAAAGTTAGTCTCACCATTTGAGGTCAATGATATAAAAAGCTATTCGTGTCATGTCTCTATGTTTATTGCAAGTCAATAAAGTATGATTATCTTATATATTTTGTGTTATTAGACTTAGCACCGATGGATGGAGGGTCTCTTCCCTGGAACTATGTGCCACCATAGGACTATGTGATACCCTTGATATACTAGTGGATCCATTTAGTGCACTTTCTCTTGAAGTTCTTTTTGAAATGGGATGAGCCCCCGTAAGAAAGGCCAGTTAATCCGAAAAGGGACAGGCTCCCATAAGGTAAAATTACTCATAAAATCCTTTCCAAAATGGGATGGGCTCCCGCAAGGAAGGCCACTTGATACGAAAAGGGACGGGCTCCCATAAGGTAAAATTACTCATAAAATCCTTTTCAATATGGGACGGGCTCCTGTAAGGAAGGTCGCTTGATCCGAAAAGGGATGGGCTCCCATAAGGCAAAATTACTCATAAAATCCTTTCCAAAATGGGATGGGCTCCCATAAAGAAGGCCACTTGATCTGAAAAGGGATGGGCTCCTGTAAGGTGAAGTTATAAAATCCCATCCGAAAAGGGACAGGATCTGGTAAGGAAGGTTGCTTCTCCAAAAAGGGATGGGCTCCCATAAGGTGAAGTATGGTTTACCTTGGCAAGTAGTCCACTTCTTTACTGGTGAGGGGTAATCATCGGGATTCCGAGTTGTAGCTCGCTTGGTCTTACTCTATGTTGGTTGAGGTCTTTTCCCACACTAATGTATTATGATCTATATAAGTTGATTTGGGTTGTAAGCATGCTTTACTTCAAGCATCACTCATACATGTCATATTGTTACTATGCTATTCATTCCTTATGCTTATGCATTTTGACTATGTTGCCTATCTTTGTTGCATTGCATCCTACATACTTAGTACATTCAAACGTACTGACGTATACTCTATGCCTACATGATATCACCATATAGAAACCGGAGCCCCACTTGAGCATCTCCACCCACATGGGTAGTACGGTTTCACCCAAGCTTGTTGGTGAGTCCTCCATTCCGAGGACGTTGCTTATGATCTCATGCTATGTTCTAAACTATCTTTTTTTATGTATACATTAACCATGAGGGTGAGCCTGATTACTTGTCTTGGCCCTCGCTCTTATCTATGAAGTAGAGGTGTTGTTGGACATGTTATGTATCTATGCTATGAGCCTTGACTCTTTTTCTTGATGTTTATGATATGCAAGTTTACCCTTAGTCCCAACTCTCCTTGATTATGCTTATCTCTTATTATCATTCTTATTGCTTCCACAACCAAAGATGTGTAATGATATGCTATGAGGCTTATTTGGGGTTCCTTCGGGTTCTCCATTCACGTCTAGGCCCTAGTCTTGGGTAGTGACATAAGCCCTAGATATGTGGGTCCTTATAGGGTGATGAGGAGGATTGGTAGGGTGGCCTAGGAGTTGGATTTGCCTAGTGAAATGGAATCGGTTCATCCGGCCTTCCATGTGTCTATGTAGAGGAAGTGTGTAAGTGATCCTAATGCTATTGTGCCTCATGATGTTGTGGGAGTGGTTGAAGACAACTTTTCATATGAAGAGGTTCTAGTAGAGATCTTGGATAGGTAAGTAAAGAGGTTGAGAAACAAGGATGTTGCTTCTGTTAAGGTCCTTTGGATGAATCAATAAGTCGAAAGTGCTACTTGGGAGGACGGAGCAGATATGGAAAAGCGATACCCTTATCTCTCCATCCTACTTAAGCCTAAGGTACTAATTCTAAGTCTTCTATGTGAATTTATGTCTCATGTTCCATCCTCTAAGTCGTTTGCATGCATTCATGTTTACATTGATAAAGTTCATAGTGATTTTACACTTATATTAAGATTTTGAAAATGGTGATTTAAGTATGTTGTTGCATTCTTGTTCGGGTTGATTTCTTCATGATTACTCTTCTCATATAAGTTTCTTTCACATTTGAGGAAGAATATTCCCAAGGGGATGATATTGAAATGACCCCTAAAAGTGCCCAAAAATGTGCCTCGGAAGTGTTCGGAATCGTAATTTTCATATATATCAAAATGCATGTGCAATACAAAATTCTGACTTTATATTATCGTTCAGGGGGTCAAATTGAGTGGAAAATGGGTCTAAACCCAATTTAAGAGCAACCGTAGCAAAATTTGAAAATAAAAAATATGGAATTTCCTGTGAGGTTTCCGCGCCCCTTGCACAACGCGCCATGGGTGTGCCTTAGTTCATTTTGTGCCAATTTTTATTGTCTGGTCCAAGGATCTTGGATCTTGGGCCTAAGTGTTCCCTTGCATAAAAATTCCAATACTTAGTCTTATTTCACCCTCATATCATTCAAGACATTCTCAAATACTCTCTCAAACACTTAAACAATATTCTATCTCCAAATTTCAAGTCTCAAAACTCATCTGGATTCTAAGGTTCTCACTCAAGCTTCAGGATTCCACCTCCAATCTTCTTCAAGGATTCTCAAAAGCTAAGGTATGTGAGTTCCTTTCACCCGTGATATCCAAGCTTCCTTTTACTTAAAATTACATGATTTAAAGTTGATTTACTTATGGATCTTACTTATTATGAATTTCACTACCACTATGTTGGGGTTTCATGAAATTATGGTTGTTTAAGCATGTGTTGAGATATGGATCTGAGTTCTAGTATGAGATTTGATGAAGGTTTTGGATGTATATTGCTTGAGAGTGTTACTAAATATCTATTTATAGTTTTACATTGAATTTTTTGGCATGATTACACTCTTGAATTGCATGATTTTACACTAGCACTATACACCTGCCAAGTGTTTGATAAAATGTTTGGTTAATGTAACCATGTCGAGGGGTTTGTACCTTGATAGTCAATCAAGGGGCTAGTGACTTGATAACCAAGTTGAGGGGTTAGTACCTCAATCACTACTCAATACTTGGTTTATAATCCTTGACTAGTTGAATCTTATGAGTCCATATCCCAGGGGTTATGCCAATGATGTCTGCAATTGTCCACCTAATGTCCCTTTTGAACTTCTTAAGAACTGAAACAAGGGCCTCTGTTTGAGCCTCACTCAAATCTGCTGCAATGATGACAGGCAATGTACTGTTCTCTCCCAAGTATACGTATTTTAGATGTGATGGTAATGCCTTTAACTCTAACTTTGGTAGGACATCTACATAAGGCTTAGTAGGTGGTGTTTCCCTATTGCATAAATCTAACTCCAACCTTGCTTGTCGCCTCGGCCCAAATGACACCCCAAGAGCATTTACCGTCTCCTCATAATCAGGAATGTTGTCACCATTGAAATTCATCAACACAGCTACCAAAGGATCGACTCCGAGCCTTAATTCTATTAGGATCTCCACTTCACTGTCCTCACCCGTTGAGATCGTTGAAATGACCTGAAACTCAGAATTTTTTCCGTTATGTTGACCCACTCGGAACACAATTGCCTTTTCCCTAAACCTGAAAGTGAGTAGGCTCTTTTCCATATCAACTAATGCTCGACTCATGGCTAAGAAAGGTCTTCCCAAGATAATAGGCACTGCAAAATCAACCTCACAGTCAAGTATAACAAAATCTACAAGAAATACAAATTTGTCTACCTTTACAATCACATCATATAGTATCCCTACAGGCTTCATGACTGTTCTATCTGCCATCAACAACTGCATCTTCATAGGGACAAGGCTTCCCAACTCGAGCTTTCTGGACACAGCAAATCTGGTTAATGCTATCCCCCAAAGCACCTAGCGCTTTAGCAAACTCATGTTCTCCTATAGTGCATGGTATAGTGAATGCACCCAGCTCTTCCCGCTTTTGCACCAAAGACTTTGTAGTGATGACACTATAATGTTGAAAATTTTGAGAGAGGTCTTGGCTCATTTTTTGCTTCTTCTTAACTAGATCTTTCATCTATTTGGCATGCCTCGGCATTCTCCCAAGAGCTTCCATTATGGGAATATCTATCGACCTTTTCTTAAGCATCACCCAGAACTGCTCAAACTTACCTTCCTCCTTCCTCTTCCCAAGTCTTTGATGAAAAGGAGGAGGGGGCCTTGGAAAGGTTTTGTATTTCTTGGGTTGCTCTTCGGTGTTGTATGCCTTGGTTTCCTCATTCACTCTCTTCCTATAATTTCCATTTTCGACCATAGGCATAGGGGAATCTATAATGGTTTTTCCACCCCAGGTCATGACTACCTTGCAATGCCCTTCATTTTTAGGATTTTGAACTGTAATGCTTGGTAAGGAGCCCTTTTGGTGTTGCTTCAACTGTGAAGAAACTTGTCCAAATTATAGTTCAAGTTGCTTAATCACCACCAAGTGAGACTCTATTTATTGGTTAATACTTGAAATATCCGCTTTCATTCCTTTTAAAAGTCTCATCTTGGTGGTCGGCCCTCTTCACAAACTTTTCGAACATCTTTTCGATCCTGGACACAATTCTGAGATGGCACATAAAGACCATTTCTGTAGCCCTCTCTTCTTGCTCATTCGGCATCTGGCACTCTCTCTCTCTCTCTTATAGTATCCACCCCGATTGTCTCTATACACCCCATCATGATTGAAGTTTTGACCTTGATTCCCGGACCCTTGCCTCCAATAGCCCGAATTGGACCCTTGGAGGTTGTTCCAGAAACCCGCCGCTCAGTTGCTTACAAAACATGCATCTTCATCAAATAATGGGTCATCACAGAGGGGAGCCTTTGGACGTTGGTGGGCGACTACTTTGACACTTGCTTAGTTTTGCTTTAAAACTAAGTCCATACTTGTGCGGAGTTGAGCAAGTTGCTCCATGATCTCTTCATTTACCTTTACTTGCTCATTGTTGATGTTGACCACACAAGAAGGTTTCATCGCACCTCACTCTCGTTGACCCCATGTTCTATTTGTTTTGACACTTGCTTCATCCTTGCACCTATCAATGCAAAAGGTTGGTCAAGAAACATGCCTCACATGATTATGTCGGCGTAAGCTTGACTATTCTCGTCAAGTGCCCGATAGAAAATCTCAACCAAGGCATCATCAACAATCTTGTGATCGGGGAC
>JAABOM020057699.1:0-14807 GCA_011800125.2 Solanum clarkiae
TAGAACGAAACACTATTCATCGTCTTCCTTCTCCTTTCTTCTTCTAATTTCCATTACAGATTCGATTTGCCCAACAAAACATGCTTAATCATAATTTAGGAACGTAAACTCAATATGGAATATATGTATCCTCAAACCTTACACTAACATGCTTGAGATGGGCCACATAGCCACCTACCCGCTTTACGGTATAACCTTTTCGGAGAGTGTTACCAATACCCCTACCTTACAATATAGTTTTTTCGATAGGTGGTATAAAACGTCCCCTACTTTACGATATAATCTTTTAGGTAGGAGGTGTGAGTTATCCTATCTTATGATATAATCTTTTCGGTAGGAACTATGAATTACACCTTCGATATGGCCTTTTCGGTAGGTGTTATAGGATGTGCTTACCTTATATATACTCTTTTTGGTAGGAGCCATGAGTCATTCTACCTTACGGTATGGCCTTTGCGGTAGATCTTATAGAATGTCCATACCTTACGATATAATCTTTTTGGTAGGAGTCATGAAAATAGTTCATCTAACCATCACATTCAAGTATCAAGAAACAACTCCTCATTTTCCCAAGAACACAAAAAACATGAGAACTCAATAATTCACTTGCAATGTCATAGGTGCTTTACATGATTCAAACACATATATACATTCCCTTAATCATCATAAAGTCGTTTGACTTGTAAACCATACTATTTCATCAATAACTCAAGAATCATTAACAAGACATTTTATCAAACATTTGGCGGGTGTAAAATGTCAGTTCAAATCATACAATTCAGGAGTGAAATCATGTGAGAAAACTCAATGTAAATCCACCCACCAATACTTGGTAACACTGTCATGCAATATACAATGAAACCCTTCATCAAATTTCATAATAGATCATAGTTTTATAGCTCAAAACATGCTTAAACAGTCAACATTTTATGAAACCCCAACATAGTTTATAATCAAGTTTCATAATAAAGATACCCATAGATGTTCCAACTTGAAAACATGAAATTTACATGAAAAGGAAGGTTGGGCACCATGGGTGAAAGGACCCAATGGTTGAAACCCACATACCTCAAACTTGGAGATTTCCTTGATGACGATTTGAATGAGAACTTGAAGCTTGAGTGAAATCCTTGAGATTCGGAAATGAGTTTGGGACACTTGAATTTGGATGAAATATTTGGCTAAGTGTTAGAGAGGGTTTTGGGAATGTCTTGGGTGATATAGAGTTGAAAATGACTAAGTATAGGTGATTTTACGCATAGGAGGTCTTCGGCCCAAGGCCCCAAATCCTTAGGCCGAAACAGTGAAACTGACAACAAAATACACATTTTCACGATGGCGGACCCTCACTGAAATTGCAAAGTTGGTGAAATTCATTTTTTGCTACGAGTCTTCTAAAATCCGAGTTATACCCATTTCCCACTCAATTTTTCCCCCTGATCAAGAATATGAAGTTGAATTTTTGAAATCACACACAGATTTTGAGATATATGAGAATTATGATATAGGGCATTTCAAAGCACATAAGGGGCTTTTCATTACTTAGTCAACTTGGTTATAAACTGAAAAATTAGTAGCATGTACCCCCTTTTGTCCCTTTTATATATCGTCCTTACTATAAATAAATGATCCTTAATAGATGTCATTTGACATAATCAATATATAAAATGACATTATTCTTTCTATTTTATCCTTGATGGTTAATGAGTTTTGAAAATATATATTTGACCAACTAGAAGAATTTAAAAAAAATAATTAATGCACATTAAATAAGGCAAAATATTAAAGTTATTTTTTTTTAATGCAAGTGCAATCACAACAAAAGGTGACATATAAAATAAATCATAAGAAGTATATAATAAAACGAGGTTTTTAAGATGATAAATACTATCTTTTATTTTTAATTTGTTGTGAATTTAGGTCATTAGAAATAGCAACAATGTGAACAAGAAAAGATGTTAAAAAAAGTCATGATATATCATATTAATATTGTATTATGCTATATTCAACCTAATTGTCTCTTGGAAACACTTAAAAAAGTAGACAAGAACGTACATTTAAAAATAATGATAGATAAGGTATGATAAGCTAAAATGATTGTCATGCTATGCTTAAATATTTTTCATTATTTCTGTTACATTTATAAATCATGATGGATTGTCATGTCATGATTTTAAAATTGAAGAGGAAAAGGAAAAAAATATATTGCAAAATATTTATTTGAAAAACATGATATCTGATATGATTTTATGTTATATTCAATCTAATTATTTTGTAACATACAAAGAAAAGGGAAAAAATGTGATATGAAATACATAATAGATCGAATACGACTTCCATGATGTACTCGATCTAGGCATCTAGCTATAATGTTGAATTATTCACATAATTAGATGTCAGATTAGTATAATTTTAAAATTACAAACAAAAGATTGAAACAATTTAATTAGAAATATCAAGATGTGAAGGTTATAACAAATATGTATGACTTTATGCTAGTATATTCAACTTATCAATTTACTCGTAGATCAACTGACTCGTCATAACTTTAAATAATTCTATTTAATTTGATTTCTTTTGTTTCAATTAAATGAACGTAGATCGATGACTCATCATAATTTTAAATAATTCTATTTAATTTGATTTCTTTTGTTTCAATTAAATGAACGTAGATCGAGGATGAAAAAATGAATGAAAGTTCTTTCTATCAAAAGCTATTCTCAAGCATGTTTTGGTTTGAAAAAATAAGACAATAATGATTATGTATGTTCCTCAATTTCTGTTTACATTTTTTTTATCATTTCTTTATTCAATTTCAAAATTGATTATAAAATTTTTAACAAAGCAAATAAAAATATATTTTTCTTGCCTATAAAATAAAAGACACTTATTTTGTTGTAAAATATTGGGAAATGGGGACAAATATTAGTAACAATTGGTTGAAGAAATAATATGTTAAGGAACAGTGCGAAAGTTATTCAACCACAAAATGAAAATAAGAAGGGAAAAAAAGTTATAGATCGAAATTTTATTTGATATGATCTATTACACTTTCTTTTAAAAAATTAAAAATATTAAAATCAAATCTTTTTAAGTCATAAGAAATCGATCAATAAATACCTAACCTAGTTGCCAAAATTATATTATTAAAAAGTTTTCAGTATTCTGTAATTAAAGTACCAACAACCGAAGGAATCTAGTTTAATTCACAATAGATTGTATCCATTTCATCATAATTTATTTGAATTTGGCGTCTATAAAATTTAGTTTAATATTCATAAATTCAAAACAAAATTATTGCACTGGATCGAATGATAAGATTTTGCCACATTTTCCTCCTTTTATGGTGTGTGTGGTACTAATATTATTCTTTTAAAAAAATAAGTGTTTTTTTTGTAGTTATTTATGATATTTGATAAAATAAGTGAAATATTATTTCAAGAACATTTATATGTAACATAAGAAAATATTATAGAATAGACTGGTGCGTTTGCGAAAGTTGAACACTATGTGTGGATTCACGAAAATTCATAGCTTACATTCCCATCAAGAAAAAAAACCTCTTTACATTAAATTCTTTCTCGTCGAACATTTACACCAATTTGTCAAGTTGAACAATTTAATGAAATTAAATATATTATTATATAACAAACTAAAATAAAATAATAAAAAAATTATGCGTAAATACATATTGTGTATTTTATTAATTTGAACTAAACAATAAATATCAAGTAAATTTCTATCATCCTTGTGCATATTGGATGTTTGCCAAATAAATACAAAAGCCAGTGGATGGAATCCTTTTAAGTTCTATTCCCACTATAAATAGTTAATAGATCTTTTAACAATTTGTTGGTCTAGTTTATTTTACTTGATTACAATTGCACTATTAAATATTTTTCAGTAAAATATGATTTATTGAAATTAATTTCTACCTATATTCCATGATGTCACAATTGGCTTTTCATGTTTTAAATTATATTCATAATGTATTCACATGTTTTTCGTTTTTACTATTTAGTTCCATCTTTTACTACTACTATAAACAATATAATATATTCACCGTAAGAAATTGAAGAAGATAAAGTATATGCATAGGCACATACACTATCTCAGAATAGAGGGATGATTTTCAATAGACTCTCGGCACCGTAGTCACTAATTTTACTGCTAAAATGAAAATACAGCGCAAAAAGTTTCTCGACTAATAAAGTATTAAGTTAGCAATTTCTTTTTAATTTATGAAGCTTTAATTAAAAATTAAAAAGAGGGAAGAAAGGCTGCTAACATTCTTGGTGCAAAAAATCACATGGAAAACATGAGAACCTTTCATGGGACAATTTGGAGTAGCATGAAGTTGCATTCCCTTAATGAGAAAATCTTTCAACGATCTTTTTGGAGTGAGGTTTAAAATAAACCTATAAAAGAAAAAACAAAATTTATTTGAAAGGAAAACAAATATAGCCATAAATACCCATATTTATATGGGTTGAATATGAGTTTGGACCCATATTTACCCATGTTAAAGTCACTCACGCAATCCATTAAAATATGGACGGGTTGGATAGGTTACCAAAATATGAATTCATTTTGCCGACACTACCCTAAAGTGAGTCCAAACAAAAAAGTTCATGATTTTCAGTCATATGGAGATGGGGGAGAGAAGGGATTCCACCCAAAACTAGTTATTGACTAATGAATGCAACAGTTTGTAACAAAAGTTAAATGAGAAACAGAAAGTTCTTTCTGTTTGGCAACAAAATTTCATCTGCAAAAGGCCACATTATTGAATGGAAACAGAAAGTTCTTTCTGTTTTATCACTTAATATTACAAAGCATCTTTCTGTACTAACTCTAAAGGGCCACCTCAATGAGAAGTTAAATTGACTAGTAACAGTACTTGCAAATATAAAATGCAGCAATGGCTGCAAGCATTGATCCTATTTTCATGAGAAAGATGTATCTTTAGTCTACTATGGATAGATGATCATAGAATAAAGACATTTAAGAAGCAAAAGGACCTCTTTTTGACTCAGTAACCATGATTGACAACTTTGAAACAACTTTTTACGGAAGTTCAGATATTGCCAACCTAGTACTGGTGTTAGAGAATGGCATATGATGCTTCAGTGGAGGGGGAAAAATTGGAGAAGCAAATCAACCAAAAAGACAGCTTCTTCAGGGCTTTGGCCAACCATCCACACACTGAATCCTGGCCCGAAGTAGTAACCAATATCACTCCAGTGTTTCAACAATGTCAAAGGAAAAGGACCCTGTATGGTACCGCTAGGATCCCGATAGTGCCAAATTGCATCTCCAGGGTTCACATCAGGTAACTGTTTTACATATTTTTGGTCCTCGACATCTGGATCATCATCGCTCAATTCAATTACCTCAGTTTGAGTTGGCTGGACCTGTACTTGTGGAGTAATGACATCTTCTCCAGAGGCCACGACCTGCATTTCTCCACTTCTTTCAACTCTTACTGAAATAGTATCTCTTTGTTCTTGAATCACGTCTGCATGTTGATCTGTGTAGAATCAGACAATATTTCAGAAACCAATTCGAGGACCGTGTATAACCCTACATGTTCATTTAGTTACTTGGATTAGATTATTGGTTTCCATAATTGGTCTTCATGTTACCAAGGTTTTTTTCTAGTGGACATGCTCCATTGACAGGCAAATTAAAGTTTGAGAATAGCTTCCTCCTATTTATACCCTTGAAGATGTATCACACCATAATATTTGTCACCTTTTAATCATTAAATATAGACGTGATGAACCTCAGCATACTGCTTTTAAACCCAAAACCCAAACTACTCTGATCTCAATCAACAAAATTAGAAACAAAATAAAGGCACTTAATTTCAAAAACCAGGGGATGAAGGAATCACCATTTCTATCAACAATAGATGCATCTTCACTTGCGAAAATCCTATTGGATGAGACCGCGGTATCTCCTGAAAATAAAATAGTCACACTTGGGGAAAGTATAAGAAATCATATGTCAGATATTGATTGAGCAAAGTATTGTGGTCCTCCTCATCATCAAAGGCACAGCGGAGCAACTCAACTAACTGGATGTTAGGCACAAAGGTTTGACTCTGACTATGTGTGCTGGCAGTAGCCCTTGTCATGGATTTTTCTTTCATTGAAGAAGTGAGACAGAAGAGAACCAGGACCAAATCCTTCATACATTCAGTCTGATCTTATTTGTGCTATTGTTCGATCATCACTATACTGTATTAGGGACTCCATTTCGAGATCTTCATTGACTGGATGAAGAGTTTCAACAGATAGGAGGTTCTTTAACTGGATGATTGACTTAGTAAAGCAAGCTTTTGCGCTAGGCCCTCACTTCCTACTGCTAACATGTTTCCAGTACAGAGAGAACCCGACGTTACATTATGAAATCCTCCCTCCATACCATGACCTCTCTCTATATATAGATATAGAGCCTTAGAATACTTAGCTTCGAGAAGACTCCTTGCCTTAGGGATATTTCAAATGCAACCAGAGTGACAACAAGATCAAGAGGAGAACAGAATGGAAAACGAGGAGAGAATCCTTGACTTTCTTGTAGTCCTAGAATTCTCCCTTAGTATTCCTTTCTCTCCTCTTGGCCTTGCTTTAATCCCTGTCACATTTGAATTAGCTCCAAAGACAGGGAGCCTTCTCGAAGCTCTCCAAGTAAGCAGTGCCAGTACGTACAGGGGGCAACTGGTAGATCAACTGACCTAAGCTTAAACCCTTATGAATCAGCCATCCGGGCTAGTCAACTTACGCCTTCATGAAAAAGTCCACAGGGCATCAAGCGAGGCGAAGGTGAGTTTGAAAGCTAGAGAATTGATGAGGCAGCTTTTCTAAGAAAAAGGTGCTTACTTTCAAAAACCAGGGGAAGAAGAAATTACCATTTCCATCAGCAGTGAATGCATCTCCATTTACGAAAATCATACTAGATGGAATCACGGTATCTCCTGAAAATAAAATACAGTCGCACATGGAGAAAGTATAAAAATCATGCCAGATATTGACTGAGCAAAATATTGTGATCGTTAATCAGAATACAGGAAACAATATAACAAAAGAATAATAGTAATGTACAACAGATATTTGCAAGTACAAAAATATTTAACTCTATCCTTACAACATGCATACTTATAAACTAAATAACAAACTTACATATCAAGATCAGGGTTCAATGATTTGAACTGACTAGCACAAAATATCAAATTTTCAAGAGGCAGAAATAGTATTAAATCAAACAAATTGATGCTGGAAGAATATTATTTCAAGGAACTGTTGAATGTGTGACCAACTCATTTAAATAGAGGACACTTTTTGATTCTAATTAGGTCATCACGTCCAGCCTAGCTCTTTTCTTGGACCAAGTACATGCATCTTCTTTTAGTAATGATTTGAGGGTGATATTGAACCCACAAACTTCATTTGATGCTAACTATTTCAACAAAAGCCAAGATTGGTGAGGGTAAGGGTATCACTAAGCATTGGGGAGGTCAGATGAAATCCCCCAACACAAACTGGCATGGCCTTGCTTGTCTAAGTCCCACTTTGAGAGGGGAAAAGAATCAACAGAGGGCTTCGGGCAATGGTTTGGAGACCTGGACTGGCTTTAAAAAAGTAATAAAATATTAGAGTAAGAAGAGTCTTCTGGAAAACCTACTGGTCATCATTTTATGCATAAAGAAACAAAAAAAAATCCGCACTAGTAATTTTGGGCAGGTTCATCAACAATTTAGGACAGGAACAGAATAACCAAGTAGAAGTTTGGGGTTTTACTAAAAGAAACAATTGATTTGTCTTCCGTGACTTTTTCTCGTGAGTACTGCAAAGATATACAACGCATTGCAGCATATAATCTGATTAATTCTGCTGGCAACTGACAGCCCCAAGTTTTGTTCTCTTTAATGCTTCTCACTCGACGGAAATCATTGATCTTTGAGAAATACAGTGAGCGTTGAAATCCACATCGGGTTTGGGTGTTCTCAATTAGTCACGGGTTAGCCAAATAAAAAAATCGATGTGAGATTGATATGATGTGATTATAGATTGATCAAAGAAAGTTGCACGGGTTGCTAGAGTAACGATTTTGGTACGCTTCAACACGAGTACTGTGAGTAGTAATTTTACCAAAATTTATATTTTTATCTCTCATGATTTGTGCATGATCAACAAAGTGAATGTGTTACCGAATGTTTTGGATTGCATGTGGGACAAGTCTTTTACTTGGTTTGATACCAAAATAGTTATTTGAGATGAACTCACTTTTATAAAAAAAATTTATAGATGATTGACGTATGATAACCGTTCATTGAAAGGATTTGACATTTACTTGAGAAATAGTATTTTGACATGTGATTTCGTTAAAGTTTGACAAAACATGAGTTGATAAGGCTTAAATGCCTTGTCTTATTTTTAAAATGTTTTTACTGTATATAAAGAAAAGTATAAATGGGTAGACCTTCATGGATCCCGTCGCTAACGGCGGGTTCATTAGACCTTGGTGCACCTTGTATTTAGTGTTTACTGATACAACCCTTGAAAGAGCAGAGATAGAACTAGCATACTCTTACTGATATCCCTTGGGTAGGGACCTATCGATATAAATATTTGACACTTTTATAAAGGGTCCACTGTTATTGGCTATTCTTTTAAGAGGAAAGCCACACCGATTACATGATTCATTCTTGAAAACCTCCTGAATATTGTTTGATACAAAAGTGATTTTATTGAATTTATTTCTGAATAGTTAAGTTGATTTTGCTTGTATAAGCCACACAAGATTGATTATTGTTATCGTTTTATGAAAAGAACATTTATTCTATGATTTTGATTATCATACTAGCATGTTTACTGATTAGCTAGCCCCAATTTTCTTATTTCCTGTATCTCTTTTAGATCAGCTAGCTGCTTCAGGACATGTTGTTTTTGCATCCCCAAATTCTGTTGTGCAGTTTTACTCCATTCCTGAGTTTTTGAGTGCTTTAAGTTTTGCCACCAACACATCGCCTGGTTTCCCCCTGAAACTAAAGGAATTCCACCATTCTTTGACCTTGTCATTGAAGCCCTCGATATCTAGCCACCAATTTTCAAATTTGAAATAGGATTTTGTGCTTTCCCAGTCACCACATTGCAAGGTTCCTTTAAAATCTTGAGTCAATCCAATAAAGGTGCAAGAGATTGAATATTTCCCCAGAGAACTAACTTTGTTTTCCCAATCCCTTTTATCCCACATGATGACAATCCCTCCCCTGGTGCCACTAGCTTCTAACTGAGCAAAACCCACCCATTTACTCCCCCAAATTTCCTTTACCAGATTTGCTATGTCCCCCCCTCCACCTTGGTTTCCTGGAAGCATATCACATCTGCTTTCCATTTCTTCATCATGTTCTTGATAACTAGTCTCTTCTTTGCACTATTCATCCCCCTTATATTCCATGAGATAATGCTTAGCCTCATCCTTGTTCTATGGCTCCCCCTCTGCTTCTAGTCCCATAACTCATAAATTTAGTGTCTAAGCTAGGCCCTTCAATTATTTACTCCCTGCCCTGTTTTGTTGTTTGTTATTTTCAATCATCATGAAAAGCTCTTCCGCATTCTCTTCACATCCTCTAAAGTCAACTCCAAATTTGGTGCTGAATCTGAGTATATGTTGCTTAATCCAACTGGCTGGACTAATTGGATCTTCCCGTGTTCCTGTTGGGTGCTAAATCCTCAGTGGAATAACATCCTCAGTGATCTCCATGCCTTCTGAAGTTGCATGTTGTGATATATCCATCATTGTCCCCTCCATTGGTGTCACTTCAGTCACTGTGATTGCAGTATCTCCCTTCTCGATCCTCTCCTCTTCTTGTGCACCAGTTTGGGAGTTTGTTTTGCTCTTTCCAGCTCCCCCAATTTTCCTGTTTCTCTTTGGAATTGATTTGGGACAAGATAGCCTGGATTTCAATATTTACAAAGTCCAGTCGTTGGGCCTCAACCTTCTAGAATTTGTTAATAGGCTTTAAAGTGCCTACCCGCTTTGTTGGGCCGCTGCTAAAGTTTTCTCCAAAAAGGCCCACACAGCTTTCTAGCGGACATTTTCCTCTTATATTCTTCTCACGTGCCGCGGCACATGCCTCCCAATTCGAAAAGCCTCCTTCATTCGAGGTGCCTAAGTGGTGTAATGTAAAATCCGCTGGTTTCTCCTAGGATTAAACAGGAAAGGTTCTTTGTCCAGCGGTACATGCTCGTCTTCCTCTCTCCCTTTTCCCGGCGTGCAAACAGTCACTGGCATCTCAAACCAGATTGGAATGTTGTAAACCAAACCGCCAATGGAGATCCTCAACTCTCTCGGAACCTTTTCACCATCCCCCTTGACTTTTATGCGAGCCCAGTAGAGGTGATCTTTTAGGCAGGCCTCTTCTTCCATCTCAATGAATCCTCTGCATTGGTTCCCAATTTTTGTGAAAGTTTTTTGAAACCATAGGCTCAGGGGTAGTCCCACGACTCTTACCCACACCCAATCTCTCTTCAATTCCGATGGCCAACATCCCATGGTGGGTGACCACCATTTAGGGAGGCAGGAAGCTTCTATCTTTTTCTAGACCCATCTCCCCGACATAACATGCTCAACTGCTTCTCTTGATGGAAGTTCGAACAGAAATAAATTATCATTCATAGCAAAGACATTCACTCCCTTTGCGGATTTCCAGGTGTAGCATGCCCATCTTCTGACATCATTAAGAGTTGGGCTTTCTTGTAATGGGCTTTGGAATCTACCGACTAAACATCTGCTTAGGAAATCTGTCTTCCCCAATGTTGCTACATTTGTGACTTCGGTATGGGCTTCTTCCCGCTGTAGCTTTGCTTCCTTCACATTCTCTGTTTTCCATCTGCTGCTGTGGACAGCCTCCTTGTAGGACATATTTTCTTTTTATTCCCTTGTAACTTTGACGCTCTGGCAGTCTTTCGCTATTTTGTGAGAAATGTTACTCCACACCCCTTTGTATGATAATTCTGGTGTGATGATAATCAATCTACTCTTCCCATGGATGGTTGAAACTAGGGGTGGCAAAATTAAGCCCAACCCGTTGAAGATTAGCTCAACTCAACCCGTTTCAACTCATTTAAAATTGGGTTGATATGCAACCCGAATTGACTTGAGAGAGATCTTGCTAAAATATTTTCATAACACTTTTTTTTAGTTTGATATATTTTATATAGCCATAATAAAGAAAAATATAATTTAATTAAGTACTAAAATATGAAAAAAGAACAAATAAAATAAGTAAACTTAGTAAAATTGGGTGGGTTTGGGTCTTGACCCGCTTTATAACCCGTTTTCATCCAACCCATTTTGACCCAAGCAAATTTGGGTTGGATTGGGTCTTGACCCATTATAACCCGTTTAAATTTGACCCAACCCACCCAATTGCAACCCCTATATGAAACTAACATATCTACCGCTTTCATTATATTTAAGGGTGCCATAGAATTCCTCAAAGTGGTCTTTCAGAATCCATCTTTTAATGATGTTTCCCCTAATCTTTGATGCTTCAATAAATACTAAAACCAACCACTTTAGGACTTTAAAGCTGATTTTTACCCTCCTTATTAAATTCCTGCTATACTCTGTCCATTCGTACCATGACTCCGCTCCTACTATCCTAGTAATCTTGTACGACTTAAAGCCTGGGTTGTAGTAAATGTTGTTGTTGTTTGAAGATGAAATACCGGCCATTGCCGGAGCAGAGCCTACTTTGAAAAGATTTTCAAACTGTATGACTGAAAAGTCTAGTCTCGAAAAATTGGACATCTTTAAATATCATGAAGGTTTCAAACAATCACAGTACAGGAAAAGCATGGTTGTCAAGATTTTGAGGGCGAAGTTCTGGAAGGAATAAAAATTGTGTGGTATAGATAAAGCACCTGGACAATGGCATTCTTCCATGCTTTCTGGGAAATTATCAAAGATGGTCTGATGCAGTCCTTTCAAATTTCCATGCTCAACAAAGGTTTGCAAAGAGCTTCAGTGCCACTTTTGTAGCCTTATTTCCAAAGAATGGAGGAGCAAACGAGTTAAGGAATTTTAGACCTATTAGTCTGATCACAGGGGTATATAAGATCACAGCTCAGGTTTTGGCAGAGAGACTGAAGAAGGTGATCCGTAAGCTATAGATTCTTTTTTCTAAAAAAAAGGGCCTTCATCAAGGGGAGGTAAATCATGGATGCTGCTCTTCTAGCAAGTGAGTGCATTGATTCTAGAATTAGAGGAGGAACACCTGGATTGATGTGCAAGCTAGATATTGAGAAAGCTTATGATCACTTGAACTATGAGTTACTTAGCAATGCTCGACGACAGATGGCTTTGATTGGAGATGGCCCAACTGGATGACTTTTTGCATCAAAACCACCAGGTTCTCCATCCTTGTATATCGAGAAGAACCAGCTGGTTTTATCCCTGCAGAGAGAGGCATGAGACAAGGGGACCCTTTGTCCCCTTCCTCTTTATATTACCTATGAAAGGTCTGGATAGTTTAATGAGAGTTACTGCCCAGAATAATTGGATAAGGGATTTTTCCATCAAGAACAGGGCAAATGAGAAAATGAGGCTGACACATTTATTGTATGCAGATGACAGTGGTATTCTATGGAGCAGAGCAGGAACCAATTTGCTACTTAAGAATGATTTTGGAGGTTTTTGACGCTAGATCAGGACTCAAAGTTAACAGCAGAAAGAGTAGTATTTTTCCAATTAAAGAGGTGCAACAGATTGCGACTTTGGCAATTATTTTGAAGTGCAGGACAGAAGAGTTGCCCACAATTTATCTAGGCATGCCTTTGGGCTCCATTCACAAAGCAGAAAAAAATTAGGGACGGTATAATTCAGAAAAACTGAGAAGAAATTGGCAATATGGAAGTCCCAATATTTATCTCTGGGAGAAAAAGTTACACTAATCAACTCAGTTCTGGACTCTCTGCCCACTTATGTGATGTCCTTTTTCCCTATCCCTAGTAAGGTTGTCAAGTCTCTGGATGCTCTAAGAAGGAATTTCCTTTGGCAAGGAAATAAGATAGAAAAGAGCTTCAACTTGGTTAAATGGCCTATTGTACAATAAAATAGGAAAAATGGCGGATTGGAAGTGAGGAACTTAAAGCTACACAACAAGAGCCTACTTTCAAAATGATTGTGGAGGTATGTTCAAGAGGAGCAGGCTCTGTGGAAAGAGTTGATACATCACAAACATGGTCAATTAACTGGTGTATTAGTGAAGTCATCGACACTTATGGTGTTGGGGTGTGGAGGACCATCAGGAACTTGTGGTTGAACCTCAAAAGCAGCTCAAAGATTATAGTGGGTAGAGGAGATAAACCTAAAGTCTAGATAGATGATTGGTGCGGTAATGGGACTTTAAGGGACCTGTTCCCTGTTCTTTTCTCAGTAAGCACAAATCCTGATAGCAGGATGGAGGAGATGTGGTCTCCATAAGGTTGGAACTTAGCATTCAGAAGAATGCTCAATGACTGGGAGATTGATAGAGTAGCAGATCTCGAGCCTGATTGGTGGTTTCCTTGGTTCGGCTCTAGAGCCAGATAGATTAGCATGAGGACATCACAATGATGAGATTTTTTTGGTAAACAGACTATACAACTGGGGACAAAGAGGAAGTGCTGAAAGACAATCAGGACCTTGGAGCACAATACAGAAAAGTGTGGCCCCTACCAAGGTGAAGTGCTTCACTTTGTTGGTTGCAAGGAAGAGTTTGACTCATCAGGAATGCAGAAGAGGGGCATCAACATAGCATCTAGCTGCCTACTTTGTAAAGAGGCTCTGGAGACTAACAAGCACCTATTCCTGCAATCTAAAGTAACTGCACAAGTATGGGATACGTTCACTAGCATAGTCAATGATTCCTGGACAATGCCAGAGCATACCTCTAAGTTCAAATGGAATATAATTACTACTCTAGGCTTTTGGTGTAAAGAACCGGATATAGAAGAGGAGATCTAAATAGTGGACTTCATAGGCTCTTTGTACGTTTCTCTGTAATTTTTCTATCTTGTAACATCTTTTGCACGTGACCAGCATAGCCCTTAATGCTGAGGAATACCCAAAAAAAGAAAAAGTTGCCAGTTTCAAAAGAGAAATCCTTTGAACTAGGATTGGTGTAAGAAATCCCTTATGACTCTAAAACACATCTAATACACTTTAAATACATAGGATTGACATATATATACAATTAGAAGTTATCAAATTTGGTTTTATACGCATATGAAGAATGACTAGCTCTTAGCTTAAAAAACTTTTGGGTTGTCACACATATAAGGACAAAACGTAGTAATTATTACAAGAAACTTCATTCAGAGGGTGATAGGGAAACATTGCACATACAATAGCAAAGTTCATATATGAACCAGGAAGAACACAGGAGAAGCAGCAAGTGATTACTACGAAACTTGAACATTCATACAAAGAGGCTCTCAAGTCTAGTAGATGGATGCCGCAGAAATCAAAGAAGGCGAAGAAACAAAATAGAGTAAGTAGCATCAAGATCTCTGGGGAGACGAAACCCTCCGACAGGTATCTGCTGAACATATGTGTAGCTGAAAAGTTTCAACATGGCTCCTCTGAAACACCACACCTAAACGAGGTGAGAAGATGGGCAAGTAACACCTAGAAGACAGACAAAGGCGTCAATGTATATGCTATGTGTTAGAATCCTAAGATTGTTAGAATCCTCAATTATAGGGATATGATGCCAATCAAATATTCTATAAATATTCAGCTGCCTTGTATAGAGC